>DWAO01003310.1:0-14416 GCA_018230605.1 Heliconius congener | reverse complement strand
GCGGCTTATTGCTGGTCCTTGGTGGTTTATTGTTCTTGCATAACTTTGATATTACGGTTTGTAGAAGTAATATAAGATGGAAACGCAATTTTATCTGCTTTGAATGGAGGATATTATTTTGCATTCTCCATTCATATTTATATTTGTATTGTCGATATAGCGTATGATATTGGTTGTTACTTACAACCTTAAAATAACTTAAAATAAAAGTAAAGCGACAATTTGAGTTAAGGATTTAATTTTACTTCTTAGGAATAATAAAAACAATAAGAAGAAATAAGAAGAATATTAACCTGTTACGTAAATAATTTGACAACGATACAAATAATATTATTATTTTTATTACGGCGTCCACGCCAGCAAACGAATGCCTCAACAAAAATATACGGCCATATACGGTGACTCTCTTACTTCAATAATAGAATAAAAATTAAATATATTACCTAAAATATTGGGTGCATTATACAAAAATTATAAAAAAATAAAAAACACATAAATTATAAACAAGTATTACATAAATATAAAGCTTTATTTTTTTTAAAGATTTACATTTAATATAATGCCAATATCAAAAACAGCTTACGAAAATTGACCAATCAACTTCTTTTTTTAAGAAACACGGACCAAAAAGAAGTTTCAATTGAACTCGCGTTCGTATAAAAGCTTTTATAGAAAATAAAAACTAAAAATGCAAACAACCTTTACACAGTCAGGTTTTACATATTTGCTATGCATCTAGGTTGCGCTCCAATTTTTTGTTCGCAATCTTTAATTGAACTTTAATTCAACAACATAAGAGACTATTATAAGAGGCCAGTGATGCAGGGCCACAAGCTGTGACGGTAAACGCGACTGGTTGTGGATTCGATCCTTACTCGAGGAAATGAAATATTTATTTCTATTTGTTCGCAGCGCAGCGTAGATTTCGACTCAACTCGCAATGCCTCCAAATTTCAACGGTAAGCGGGGAAAGGAGTGTCATAACACTAGGCTCCCTTTGCCTATTTTATTGTGTGCGGGATATAGCGTGAAGCTGGCTCTTAGATTTTTTTTATAAGCATTTCTTTTGAAACGTCAAATGAATATATAAAAAAGAGCAACCACCGATTGGGTTAGGCAGTAGGCAAGAAACTCAACAATTGCTCTTTTCAATGTCAATGGTATAATTTAATTATGACATAAGCTGGCACCTATCCTGCATCACATACAATTAAGACATTAATCTCATAAATCTTTATCCTAACCTAATGTATTTTTTTACCACTTCAATTTGATATTTTTTTTTGTTTTGAAAAATATTTTTTTATTATTGTAAGAAAATATATCGACTTTATCATAAAAAATCCTTAAAAAAAAAGCAACCACCATATATTGGTTGCTTCTATGTAAAATCTAATCAAAAATTATTATTATTATTTTACAATGAGAAAATTGCACTCATGACCACGTCAGTAGCAAGTACATAATGCGATATCATAAAAATGTGAACATTACAACACAAATCACATTTATCATATGTAATTAGTAATTACCGAAAAACAGCGAATATAAATAATTATTTAGTGGAAAAGGACGTAAAATCGTTCGCAAAGCGAATAATTTATCAAAGTCACTCTACTGATGCGCTTTTACTATCCGTTTTCCCGAAGTTTCACCTATCCATGCATATGTACGTATGTACCTACAGACGTATATAAGCATCGATAGGCGAGTGATTGATGCTCCTTTTATACAAACGAAATCTGATGGGAGTTTCGTACAGAAGTGGCGTGTGACCATGGACGACAAATGAGTCTTGAGAGATATGGAGCATAACGTTTTGGTGTAGAAGAGTAAAAGTTGCATTTATTGTATGTAGGTTTCATTCATTTTTCTTTTTAAATTGTGTAAAAGCAACCACAGCAGTAATGAGTTCCAGCTGGTTTCACAGTAATATCGATTACTAGCTTCAATACATTATGGAAGTCAGCTTAAAAAAAAAAGAACTAAATAATTTTGAATATTGTCAAGTTTTTAACTAACATTCGCAAGGTAAAGACGAATCGATTGTTGTAAGGATCATCAAAGTCCGTCAACGTTTGGTTTATACTCGTACAAACACACATAGACTGTTGAACATATTACCTTCCTTCGCAATCAGGAAAAAAATATACTCTATCATGTAATCGATAATCAAACAAATCAACAATTACATATACATTATTTCATGCATTAAGTAAATAACTTCATGAGGCTTTAATATAGTTATAGTTATTAGAAACTCTATTCAACAAAATCTCTATAATTTATTGCTCACAACATTCCAACCACATTGCTACATATTATTGTACCGCTGCGTAATAAACGTAGCGCACTTAGAACGTGATACGTGTGGTGTTTGAATTTATTTTAAATCTAATTTATTGTGATACAGCCAACAGAACAATATTCAATACCAACAAAACAATTAAAATATTTGAAATTTTAATTTTATCGAAAAATTAATTTTAAACAAGAAACTGAAATATTAGTCACTTCATCCGCTTAATCCTAGTTTCATAAACATACATCTCTCATGCAAAAGCTAAAAGAACTCGCTAGAACTGCATGGTGTGAAAGAGATCCAAATCCATGCGTGTCAGTGCCTTTTTAGTACGGCGAAAGCGCCCTCTGGCACCAGTAGTCTTGGCGCGTACACTAATAGTTTGGGGTAAACTGGGCCCGAGGTGTCCGAGATACGTATGTTTATTTACTTTAGCTTTTTACTGAAAGTATTCAAGGTACTAATCGTATTATGACTTCGTGGCGCAGGAGCAAAAACGAGCAGCTATAAATGTTGTGGATTTGATTCCCAATCAGGGAAATGAAATATTCAATGTTTTTATTGCCTCTTCCCTTCGCTCTGGTAACAAGCGTTGATTTCCACCACTCAGCACGCAATGCCTCAAGAATTTGGCTATTCTTAGTCTTCCTTTACCTTAATATGTGTGAAATACAGCGTGAAACTTGAACAAATCTAAAAGGTAATGTCTTAAATACTAACTATTCTGAAATGTAAAGTAAAAAACAACATAATTTGACAATAACTATAAATAACAGGTAGACTTATAAATTTCAGATTAAAAAAAAACAATCTTTAAAAAAAGATAACGTAAGTCTAAAAAAATATGCTCAAAAGTTGCCTAAAAGCTAAAGCTGAATTAAATTCCTAGGAGTTCAGTTCAGACGTTTTCGTATGCACACAAAGTGCTCAATCTGCTCTCAAAGAAACTAAATAAGGCGAGATCAAAGAGCTAGCGACTCGATATCTTCCATTACCTGTCCATTGAATGTTTACTAATTCATTTAATCAGCAAACTTCAATTGAATCAGATTAATTGAATTTACCTTATAAATAACTAACGACTTATCCCATATGATATATTAAATTGAATATTGAGTACATTGTAAAATTGATCATGAAATTAATAAGTCCCGACTATTCTTAATGATACGTCTCCTTATAAAAATGTAAACGTTGTATTAATAAAAGGCACTGCGTCGTTTATGTAACGGCCGCTTTTGTTCTTTATTTTATTTTCGTTTATTCTACATTTTTAAAATCGTGATTATTATTGATAGGAAACAGTTTACACACTACCTACTACTACATATGATATATTAAGTGATGTGCATTTATAAAATAGATTAAGATAATTACAAACATAACATACTGCATTTATCTACGATGATACTAATATATACCTCTATATATATTATATATTTATCTCTTGTACATAAATCAGCTATTAATTCAATCAGAGCATTGGAGTCTAGCCTTTTGAACTAGCTCCTATAGTTATACATCAGTTAGTTCGCGCGATTAATCGGTGTGAGCTCATTCGTTCGTGCGTATTTCACAGTTCTAACAAACGACATTTCAATAAATTCAGGACATTACAATCGGGATTACACATCAAAGCCACTCGATAGGGGTAATCAGGTTATGTACGACCAAGTGATTGGGCTGACATTCCTTAACTGGTCTTTGAAAATAGATTGCTTACTGAAATTTCAATATTATTTGCTGTAAAATGGGCCAATAGAAATTATTTACATTACAAAACAAAATGTAGTGAGTAAATTGATTTCTACAGTAGAGTGGAGTATTTACATATGTAAGATTTTTTTTATTTTCATCAGATAAGTAATAAAAATAACCTATTAACTGCGAGTCTGACGCGGCCAACGATGCTTTCGGAACAATTTCAGGATTATAGGTCAAAGAGAAGTACTTATAAAAGTTGATGGACTTAAGTTTGTGGGTATATGCACGTGTTTTGTATGAAATTAACTGCAAATATAGGTTTGCAATAGTTATATATAATATTTTTTTGTATAATTGTTATAAATTTTAATTTTTCTGATGTTTGTTTTCTTTGAAAACGAAAATAAATCTTCGCACCGAGTGGGGAACAAACTTATTTAGCATCTTGTTAACAGTTAAGTTCTGTGCCGCTGCACAACATCAGCCTCAAATTTGAAAACATATTTTAAAATATAACATATTAAGCAGACTGGGCTATGCGATGGAATTTAAAACACGAAACTGTCGAAAGTGTGGAAATAAAAGTTGATTTCAGAGAAATTTTAAGCGCGAATAGTTAATGGAATTTACTTTCATTCAAAATACTCATTTGCTTCCGATAAAACGCATTGCCATTTAATTAACAATGTAAGCAGAGGTATAATGTACTATACTTTTCTTCATAGTTTAACTTTCTAGTTCACAAGCTGTTATAAGTAATCTATAAAGTTTTATTCATTTATTTTTCGCTTAGATAGCTACCGTACATTGCATATTACACTTATATCGCGTTATTTTAAAGCCTGAAGTTTAGTTATTGGAGTTCTGAAGAGCTATATAAAATATTTTTTAGGCATTTTAGATTTTGTTATTGTCACAGATACCACAACTAAGTTATTGTCACAGATAGCCAGTAGACGTGATCTTTCATCAATGTTATAATAGTTAGTAGGACCTGCTCACGGCTTAGCTTACTTAAGTTACACAATTATTTATTTAACACACTTACGATTGTGTTGTAAAATGTTTAAAAAATTATAATGCAAACAATAAATATGCTGAATGTTATTAATTATACTGTCAAAATGTAACACGCTTATATTATTAATTAAGTGTTATATTTCTTATTAGAGTACATTTTTGCTGTATGCTACATTTTTTTACAAACAAGCCGTGACGGACATGTTGTGTATTCCAAACATGAAGAGCATTTTATTGCTAACAACCTTTTAAACGCCGCGTCGTGATCGGACGTTTGAGTTTCCATTTAGTTTATTTGTATTAGAATTGACACAAACACAACAAACGACAAATACACACAATAGTATTTTAATTTTTTTTATTTCATAAAATTTTATTATATTTTCTTATTTGCATTTTTGATTCGACTGTTTGTAAAAATATAAGATACATAGTGAAAATAATGTCGTCACGAGTTAAGGAACAGTTTGTGGTGATTATGTCCTATGTTAAATATATTTTAGTTTATTTCCAACTTCGCAAGTAAAACAATTTTATATCGCTTATGTAAATATGAAACGCACGCTGACAGCGCGCGGTAACGTTAATATTTAAACAGCTGAATAAAACAGCCTTAGAATCAACGAGTCGTTAGCTTAATAGGTGTTTCCATTACCGGCAGAAAGAGTTCACAAACATAGCTTTTATTACTTATTACTAGCTGTAGATAAATTACTAACTCGTTTATCAAATCACAATCAAATTAATTCAGCTTCACACTGTATCCTCCACGCTACTGTGTAGGCAGAGGGAACCTAGGCCTCTAGGCAACGTTAATTACCTCTTTAATTATATATCTCTGTATAAAATCTCTATAGTTTATTGTTCGCAATATTCGGACCATATTACAATTGCACCGCTACACAATAAGCGTAGCGTAGAACTTGATAATATGTATGACATGTGAATCAATTTCAAATTTAAGCCGCGAGAATACCAACAAAACAATATTCGATAGCGACAAAACAATTGAAATATCTGTAATTGAACTTTGTCACGATTGACTGAAAAACTAATGTAAACTAAAAATCTGAAGTATTATTCACTTGACTTGCTCAAACAGAATATCTATTAAATGCTAATTTTCCATTCTATTTCCATGTGATTTTCCGATATTTTTATTTTTTCTTTTTTGGTCCTACGGTTGTTCAAAACAATACTATATTTAGTTTAGAGGTCAAAGCCACTGTCACTTTACGACCAGTAAAAGAAGTAATCTCTAAAATTCATAAATTAATATGTATTCACTACTTGTTCTGAAATGTAAAATATAAACAAAATAATTCAGTTATAAACTGAATTACTTCAGACTATAGACTTACGGATTTCAGATTTAAAAAATTGTAATGTTAAAAAAAGATAATGTAATCGCCATTTTTTTGTTGGAACTTAAAGCGTAGACCTTCTGTGTTAAAATAAATAACCAAGAGTTCAGTGCAGATGTTCTCGAAGTGCTTCGCTCAATCAACTCTCAAATAAACTAAAGGGAACGCGAACGAGGCGGCGAGGTCAAAGAGCCCGCGATTCGTTGCCTTCTACTACCTGCCTATTGAATGCTTACTGTAATATAAACATATTTTCTGTGAATACGAGGATTATACTGAGTAAGGAGCTTGGCAGACAGATAGACAGACGGACGGACGGATAACAAAATGATATTATAAGGGTTCCTTTTTTTCCTTAAAAAGGTACGAAATCTTTAAAACAACCCTTTATACAGTCTTAAGAGATTTACTTAACAATAAAGTACAGAAGTACTAAATTAATGAATCAGCAATCATTTAAACGTAAAAATAAAAACATTAGAAATTAAACAAATTTAGATTGATAACAACTACCAGAGAGCGATCAAAACCAATAGCCTCATACATTATTGAATAGATCGAATATGAATAGATTTACACTTAAGAAATTTAGTATAATTAGTTTATATCACGGAATTAATAAACAATTTAGTATGAAAACAGTATAATAATGTAGTCCTGTGCGCGTCAACTGAATACGACCGCGACCGCAACGACGGGTCACATGCATGTTGATAGCAAAACCTCAACTGTTTTAATCCCATTCTTATTAGCTTATAAGCTAATATAAGCTTTTAACCATAGAACAAATAAAGCTTGTTAATTGCAAAAATAATAGTTTGAATAGCAACGTTAATTACCTCTTTAATTATATATCGCGCCGAGTTTTGTAATAAAAAAACAATTGCAAATAAAAAAGTGTTTGTTATATTTTGTTTCCTCAAATCTTTAAACTTACGCTTCAACTAACAATTTCCTATTATAATCTTGTATTGAACGTCATTAAAGTGAGTTTTTGTGAAATAAGTACACATAACAAATATTTTACTACTGTCTTTGAAAAAACTCGCGGCTTCGCTCGTATAATAGTTATAATTGTTTTATTGCTGTTCGAGGGTCTTAGCAGCACCTACATTGAATGCCATGCTGGCGAGACGTGCATCAACAATATCAGTTATGCAGACGATATGGTGCTGCTGAGCCCGTCGATCGGTGCTTTGACTAAGTTGATTCGCAAGTGTGAAGAGTACGCGGTGGCACATGGGCTCAGATATAACGCATCTAAAAGTGATTCCGTGGTCACGGACTACTGCAAAGTGTTCGAAACGTCGGGTTCCCAAAAATGTATAAGAATACAAAATATACGCATTATATATTCATCTGTTTAAAATAGTTCATTTAAAATGTGTAATGATCATGAAAATCAAAGAACTTATTAAGGACAATATTTTTGTTAAACATTGTTTTTATGTGTCTCATAAGGTTGAGTCAGCGCACGCCATGTATACGTTAAGCAAGTTCATTTTGGGTGACGTTTTCTCAGAACAATTAACATACTTTGCAAACCGTTGCTTAGCAACGCTCGCGTAGCTACGGTTGTTATTAACATGGCTAAATAAATTGCATGTGAAATTAGAAAATATTTTAATATATTAGTATATATGTGTATTGTAATGTTATATAGCATATAGCACTTCTGAAGAATGCAGCTCATACAAAACAAAAACAAAGTAAATTGGACCATTAGATCCAGAGATCTTAGCGTTTAAACAAACAAACAAACAAACAGACTCTTCCGCTTTATTATATTAGTATAGATAATATCAAAATGATGATGTGCAATGTAGAATCAATTTATCTCTATTGTAAGATTTTACAGTAATAGCCACGTATGTCCGCATCAGTACGAACCACCACCGCGACGTCAAATCAAATGCATGTTGAAACAAACTTTATTCGCCTTGTTATTGAGTATATTTTAAGAAATGGAATTTATTGACCAAACAAATATTTTTATAATAACGCAATACTTTAATTGACTAAATATAAGCTCGTATAAGTGTTTTGTTTTATTATATTGTACTATGGTTTTAATTGTTAATTTCCCGAGACTCGAGAGGGAGCCGCTTTTAGATTCATAAATAAGTTAGTTAAGAGAAAGAGTTTTTAGGAAATCCTAAAGCGAAATTCATCCTTAATATAGGTAGTATATAAGCTAATGTATATGTTGTCCAATTTTGACTTCAATAAATGGACATGTGTTTAACACACGTTTCGACAACAGAAAGAACCGCAAATATCAAAATGATGTAGCAAAAAAAGTAGGTATGTTATATTTAGGTCACATTTATAAAGGCTTTTTTGTGCTGTTTTAATAGAGTTTGGCATTCAGACAGATGTGGCATAAGTTTATCGAACGCCAGAATGGGTAAGACAATATATGCGAGCAAAACGCGTAAGAGAGTTTACAAGTGAACTGTAAACGACTAGGTAATTCTTTATTGTTTCGTACGGTATGATGTATTCCCGGAATAACAATTTTCCCGATGTATGTACATCTAAATACAATTTTATTGGATATTTTGTCAATCTTATTACAAAAATATTTTATTTTCATGTACATGTATATCAGGTGTATATATTATATTGTAGATTTTGATTGGATTTTTTTTCTACAAGCAGCCGCACGACTGTAAACGTGACAGGTTGTAGGTTCGATTTTCATTCGAGGAAATGAAATATTTAATATTTAATTTTCTTCGCTTTGGTAACTAGACAAAGTGCGGTGTTAAGTTCCGATACTTAACACACAATGCCTCCAGATTTCAGCAGAAAGTGGGGAATGGGAGTATCTTAATAGTTGATCCTCAGGTTCCTTCTATCTAGACTGCAATTTGCGTTTAATTATTTTCTATTCTATATTAATACGATAGTGCCTATAGGAACGATACGAATTCTACATCATTGTAAGGCAACGAATAATAAAAAGCAGGGGGAAAGAAGCAAAACAAAATACATACATAACTGTTTAAGAAATCTTTCGATTTTCGCCAATTAGTACATTACGATAGTATTTGTAACGAAATCTGTTGTTACAATAGCGGAGGACCGTTTACGACTACATTAATAGATTCCTTTCATGGGGTAGTCAAACTCTTCAAATTGTAATAGAGTCATACAACCAAAGTCATAGTCCCTTTCCTGTTGATAAATACACTCGGAAAGGTACTGCGTTAAAAATAACCTCTCTAGACAATGCCTAAGGTACGTCTTATACTATACACTAATTTATTTCTGTAATAATTGATATCTACTTCTTGATATACAAACACAAAAATAATTTGTTTTAAAAGTAAAGAATTTGTTAACTCCTTACTTTTAACTCATTTAAAAAGGCCAATCGATGCACAAAATTATAAGAAAAATAATTGATTTGACTTAAAAAGTGAATTTTATACAATACAAACAAAATATTTAATTCGTTATGTTGTTAAAATGGACCATATTTTTAAATTAAGGGGAAATTATGACAACTCGCTTTAAGCATACGTTTTTTTTTATGATGTGCACATAGACGCATGGAAAATGTTAAATTTTTCTGTTACAACGGACAATTTAAAAACCTACATTTGATAACTAAATTATCTTCATTTGTTATGAAAAAAAAAACAAATCTAATCCGCCAAATATAATTTGATATAGTCTCAACTTACTAAAGGCAGTTAACGTATAGATGATTGTACCTTAATAGCTTACGTTTATTTTGAACTAATTTTGGAGCTTTGAAGATTATATACAAGTACATACTTGTATATACATATAGTAACCGAAAGCTCAGTTATAAATCGTACGCACGTTATAGTCCGTGTGTTTCTATTCACTCTGATAGAGCGGGAGTTTGTTCACAATGACAGGCGTCACGCAGACCGCAGGCGACGCCTCATGCAACATGAGGCTGAAGCCCCACCCTCGCTATATTTGCTATTATTAATGCAAAACCATGTTGTGAGTCCACATCGGTGCATTAAAGATTGCAATTAAAAATGAAAACGATATCGCTATGAGAGTATAAATGTTCATCGTTGATTTAATATGAATTTTTCCTCCTGCAAATGTCATAAAGGTCATCAATTATTTACAGGTTTTATCACTAACTAAAGAAATTATACAATGAACATTTACAAAATTTGTTGAGGTAGTTTCCTAGAGTTCGTGTAGAGTGTATTTGTTCGGGGGAAACATCTTTAAATTAGCAATATTTTTGTTTTAATAAAAGTAATATAACATTAGTTTATAATGTTGTGTTATACGTGATCTCTGGCACTTTAAACGACTCGGGAACATTATAATGTACTCTAGTCATTTATGTATCACATAGCTCTTACTATAAGACGAAGTTTTCTGTAGCCTCCTTTCTCTTTTGACACCTTTTCTGTGTTAGACAAGAAAAGAATAAACTGTAAAAATATAGAAATATGAACTTCTACGTCTTCTTGCGTCTACCTTATAATAATTAAATAAGCTGCTTTGTATTTCCACAAGAACTGTTACACTTTTGAAACACGAATAAATATAATTTAATATTGCACTTGAGACGTCTATGCGTTGTTGAATGTTTTTACATCGGTTTACATATTTCCATTGTAGGCGAAAAAATTTAATTGGTTTTTCTTGTTTTGAAACAATTTGTATACGCCAGCGAAACCTTGACGAGCACACTCGTTAAAATTTATTAATACTTTGGACCTACCTACCTACCTTTTATTTGTGTTTTCCTTTTTGGAAAATGTTCTCAAATCAATATAAATAAATGATGATAACAAAATATATATGTTTAATATTTTATTTGTTTAATTTTGGCAGTATTTTAGTATATTATTTAAATAATAACTAACGAGAATATAGATAATTGTCTCGCATAATTCATCCCCAATAATATAGATTTTTGAGCAGTTGTATGAACATTTATTAACTATTTTATTTGCATACAAAGTTTACATCGACACTAATATTATAAAAGAGTTGTTTGGATCACTGCATTGATTTGATGAGAGCAGTTGAATTCAAAATAAAGTATAACTCATAGTAATTTAATGCTCGTGGCATCAAGCCAGAGTCCTAATGCAGTTCTATTGAAATAACAGAGATTTAGATTTAAAACTTGATGCAACTAGCGAAGTACTTTCAAACTATCAAAAATTCCAAAGTTTACGCGACATAAACTTTTCTGATAACTTTGAGATTTATGTTCTGGTTTTAAAATGGAAAATGATACATATATAGTTATAAAGAATATTCTAGGAAGTAATTTACTTTATTCCTATGAATATGTTGTCGACATACATACATACACACAAAACAAAATGAGATGGTATCCAAAATTAATGCTTTCAGTAAATAAACCGTTTACAGGAAAGGAGTTGGAAAAAGTGCCGATCCACATTGCAAGTGCCCAATGCTGTTGCTATTTCTTGAGTTCTCTGAAATATGGGATCACCTCTGTGACCACCATTTAACAGCATATTTTTACTATACATTGAGTAAAGGCAATTGTAAATGTTTAATAATTATTCAAATCAAATCAGCTTCACGCTGTATCTCGCACTCGCAGACCGAAGGAACTTAGTGTTAAGGCTCTCCGTTCTCCACTTTCCGCCGAGTTCTGGAGGTATTGCATGTTAAGTGGCGGAACTCAACGCCGCGCTTTACCTCTACGCCAGAGTGAAGAAATTTCTCGAGTGGGGATCGAATCCACAACCAGTCGATTTTACAGTCACACTTTGTGCCCCTGCGCCGCGACTGGCCTCTAATATTTATTAATTTATGATTTTTTATGAGTACATCCTTAAGAATGATATTGCGCAGGCATATGGTGGTAAAAGAAGTAGAAATCAGAGCCGCTGTTTTAATATTCTTCTTAGAGATAGACGTGAAAATAATAAAAAATATATGTAGTAAATTATATAATTATACATTTTTGGCAACCAGACTATTCAAACACTTTGCAGTGGTCCGTAGTCACTGGTAGACTGCGGTAGTAAGAACGATACATATCGTTTTAACTACATAAAATTAAAATATATTTTCTGACACTAGAATATTTTTCACGTAGCGTTTATTTAGAGTTGAATTTAAACTTATAAAAATAAAATACAATAAATTTCTTCAGAACAACACGAAAAGAATAAATGTGTCCTTAGAATGCACCAATTTCTTGTATAATATATCAGCATTAGATCCATCGCGTTCGTTACTACAACAAATTGTTATTTGACTGTAAAAATATTGCACAACTTTGGCACAATATGCTGAGTTTTTTTTTCAGCAACAGTATGTTTATGCAATATAATATCTATTTTTGCTTGAATTTACATAAATATCATTAAGATCTTGTGAAATTTTAGAAATATTTTACCTACCGTTAACCTACCCTGCCTACTTGAAGCCAGTCGTGGTGCAGGGGCACAAAGTGTGACTGTAAAATCGATTTTACTACGACTGGTAGTGGGTTCGATGACTCGAGGTATACCGTGGCGTTGAGTTCCGCCACTCAACACGCAATACCTACAGAACTCGGAAAATGAAGAACAGAGTTTCTTAACACTAAGTTCCCTCTATCTACCCTTCTGAGTGCGGGATGCAGCGTGAAGCTGATTTATTTATTTTTTACTGTTATGTACCTTTATAAGGTTCTTAAGAATTTGTTTAAACATTTATTTATCATTAAGATTTCGTTTTTTTATATTATTTACAATGAGATTAAATATGTAATTAGAAAATCTCAATAATATCGCTTAACATAGAAATATAAGAAAAAATGAAATAATTTGTTCTACAATTTTACACATTAAAATATTGTGTATGCGTAACATTGTAAAATACCGTAATAAAGTGTATCGTCACATAACTCTGGCGCTTCGAGAAAAGTATGAACTCCGAAGAATGTGAACCAAATGTAGCACAGTAGTGCGACAGCGCACTGCAACCACACTTGAATTTACTGCTCAAATATGTTTCACATTTGGTGCCATTTTTCTTAAACGAAACTTAAATGTAGATATATTATACGATTTTAAATAAGTAAAAAGTGGGGGAAAAGCCGCAATGGGTCGCGCTATTTGATAAGCAATGTCTCGAAATTTTGGTTGGAGCCTCTTAACACTAGATTATCCCTTTTTAGTTTGCTATATGAGGGAATTGAGTAAAGCTTATAGGATTATTATTCATAATTAAATTTATTAACACACGTAGGCACTCTGTTTCCCATTTTCTGTCTGATTCTCGGAGCATTGCGTGTTGAATAACGGAACTCAACGTTACGCATTTTCCAGAGCAGAAAAATAGGATAGTAAATATTTCATTCCACGAGCAAAAATCGAATCCACAACCATCTAGCTTATAGTTACACGCATATACTACTGCCTGCTACCTATATAGTATCTAAAACATTTGCTTTTGTATTTATGTCTTTGTAAACATTGAAGGAGCTGACGGCTTAAGATCTCATTGCTTAAATCTGTAGGAATCTGTTTTTCTAAAGAAATTTATATTTAAGTATATATGAAAAGGTTAATCTTAAAAACAATATCAAATCTACTCTTTCTTTCAAATGATGTGAGATTAATATAGAAAACACATGAGTGCAATTTTCTCCAAAAATGCATTACGAAAAAATGTAATTGAAGGTGATTGCGGCAGGATTCTTCTAGACAACCCTAATGTCATTTATTCTGCTATCATGTATTATTCTTAAATATAATATTCTTTCATTAGAAAAACTGATCCCTACTGATTTAAGCAATGGGATCTCGACCTATGAGATGATTGAGCTAAACGTCGAAGGAGCTTAGTTAGCTTTATACTACAAATACATAACAAGCAAATAGTAAACCTTTTATCACAATCAATATTAAATTTATAACAAAAACACTGTTATTAAAAAAGGCGAATAAAAAATATTTTCAAACCTAGCTATTATTTGGGATATATTTTAAAACTAGCGACCCGCTCGCGGCTTCGCCCGCTTAAACCACAGAATTATTTGCTT
>DWAO01003309.1:0-14418 GCA_018230605.1 Heliconius congener | reverse complement strand
ATTTAACATTTAAGGCTATTTCTGAAGCAGTAAATTAAATTATTCACTGACATCAGCACATTTAACAGTTTTAAAAAAATATAACAGGTAAAAAGAACGTAATATTACAAGAATATACTAATAGTATACGTATAATAAATAATTAGCCTTTTGTGTATTCTATAAATATCAAATATTAAGTTTGGTCGTAATTTTTAGTTCAAAACTTTCAAAAATTCTTATAGAAATTACGATAATGTAAAAAAATCATATTAGGATATTACAGGTTAAAGTAATAAAAAATCATATCATAATTTATTTTAGTTATCAATCAATTGTATATTAGAGGCCAGTCGTGGCGCAGCGGTACAAAGAGTGACTGTAAAACCAACTGGTTGTGGGTTTGACCCTCACTCGAAGGGATGAAATATTTACTTAAAATTATATTGCCATTTCTTCGCTTTGGTGTCGAGGCAAAGCGCGGTGTTGAGTTCTGCCACTTAACACGCAATGCCTAAAGAATTCGGCAGAAAGTGGGAAACGGAGTGTCTTACACTAGGTTCCCTCTGCCTACCCTACTGTTTGCGTGAAGCTGATTTAATCATGTAGTTTAAGCGGGTGAAGCTGCATGCGGGCCGCTAGTATATTAATAAGACCAAACATTTTTCTTAAAGGTACCAAAAATATATGGATAGGTATCATTAAAATCTCCGCAAAACGAGCAAGGAGAATTAAAAGTTCACGACATTCGTTCATTGACACCATGAGAAAAAAAATACCTACAAAAAATACTAATTTTAGTTAAATATTAAATTGTATAAAATATTACATTTTTATACAATTAAATATTTTTAATTAGGCAGCATATAATAAAGCTAGGGTTTCGTTCTTAAACTTATCTTACAGATGAGGAATAATTGTTTTGGATTATTTACATGAAGTACAGCGTGAGGTTCCGCCATAATGCGATTGAATAGGTATAGTTAACTGACGGAGAGGCTCGTCTTAAACGGCAATAAAAGGTTTTTTTTAACTTCACATAGCAGGGTAAGCAGGGGGAACCTGGAAACCTAGTGCTAATAAACTATATGTTCCCTATTCAGATACTTCCGTTTCCTACTTTCCGAATTCTTGAAGAGGTGGAACTTAACACCGCGCTTTGTCTGATCACTAGAGCGAAGAATTTTAAATATTTAATATTTTATTCTACCGAGTGGGAATCGAAATCACAACTGCGACGGGCATTTACGCCGTAAGTCGCACGCTTGTGCGAATGTTTTATTATTAAACAAATCAACAAAAACAATATATGTATGAAGTGAAGCAGAAGCGGATGTAGTCAGTAAAATAAAAACTATATAATGTATCAATTATTTCTAACAATTAGTGACTGTAAGCCCGAAGTTTATGGGTTCGATTCCCATTCAAGAAAAATAATTAGACAGAGCAACGTTGAGATCCGTTATTGAACGCGTTACGTCTCAAAATTTGGTCGGTGCCTTAACGTTAAGTTCCCTTTGTATAGTAAAAAACTTTGAAGCTGAAAAAAAGTCAGTCAAGTGCGAGATGGACTTGTCTGTCAAGATTTTCATACCGATCCTAATATATATTGTAGATTAATGGAAAATACAACTCGTAAAAGTTGAAAAAATTAAATTTTATAAATTACAAATTTTGTATGTAATGAAAGACAAATAACATTTTCTTCTATGATACAGATTCACTTAAAAAAGAAAATTAATGGAAAATACTATATAGTTTTACGGGGCCAATTTCGTACAACATGTTGCAAAAACAACGCATAAACGCTTTTTTTATTGGCTTGACTTAAAAGGAAAATTTCTGTGTACCAGAAGATGGTAAACCAGGACATTTCTTAATAATTTAAAAATGGTTTTGACAGACGGACAACAAAGTGATCCCAGAAGAGATTCGTTGTTTTTTTTTTGTGGTACGGAGCCCGAAAATATCCTTTACATTAACAGATAATTGCTGAAATTAGTTGTAAGTGCCCTGACGTAATAGCGAACACGTTTCTGTAAACGCCACGCCGTGGTAATATCATAATACAATGAAGGTCATCAAGGTGTACGAACTCTATACACTAATGTAATTTGCAAGTGGTAATCGTTTTGTTAAAACTTTTTTTGTGGTGAAAAAAAATGGGGATTATTAATTTTAGATCGAAGCTGTCGTCTCTCAAGACACACCGTGATGATAAACTTGGCGGTGGTGGGTTCGATTCTCACTCGTTGGAATTAATTATTTACGTTTTCACCACTCACCGCGCAATGTCTCGAGTGGGGGTGCGCGGGGAGCGAAGGGTCTTAGTACGTGATTTTCTAATTATACGATATTTTTATAAATTTGGTCTGACAGTGCTGGCGAAAGAACTTAATATTAAGCTTTACCTAACGACACGGTAAAGTTAATATCCATACAAATATTATGAAGCTGAAGAGTTTGTTTGGTTGCACTGATTTGAGGAACTACTGTTTGGAATTAAGAGACCTTTTTGTGTTGGATAGTGATTTTATGGAACAATGCAAGAAAGCTGTAGAAGAATGTACCTGCGATTAGAGTACCTCAGGCACTTCGAATATATTACATACATAAGTCTCAGTTATTTCAGTTATTCCACTTGGTAATAGATAAAATTAAATATAATAATTTCGTTTGGAACCCAGTCATACCTAACATATAACAGCGATCCCACGATAATGTTTTAAATGCTTCGAGCTCAAGATTATACGTATTTGTATTTGATGTGATGTCATCAATTCCATACTATAATAAAATTTCTTATTATGAACGTTTCTCACCACCGCTGTCGTACAATAGGCTTCGGATTAATAAGATACCTTTAGGTAGGTACATATGTAGTTGTCACGTAGGTATAAGACTAATGAATTATATTAAAACTCATCAAATTTCCTGATCATTTCCATTTTAAGAAATATAGCTTTAGTTAGGTTATTATAATAGTATAACAAAAATATTGTCTAAATATTTAAAGAGACGCCTGCTTATATTAATAAAGCAATAGTTTCAATATATAATGTTGCTATTTCTAAATTAACCCTAAGATTAACATGACAATATTGGCATGTTCCTACTGCTCAGTTATATATATTGACACGATAATTATCGGTTCAAATCTCGCCTTACCCAGACGTTCATATCAAATACTTCCGTGATAGGTAAAACTTTGAGTTACTAAATGCGTTATGTTTTAAATGTGCGAAAACTAGAATGCAGCGTTATTCATCATATATTTTCTTCTGTCATTTTACTGTATGAGGATGTCACAGCGCAGCAGGATAGTAAGAGTAGTTTGTAGGTTCGATTCTCTGTATATGTGATACTGATACAGCATGACCCTAATCTTATATTTATAATCGGTATGTGTATCGTTGTAATCTAAAAACTATAATTGGCATATATATTACAACTACACTGTATTCATTAATTAAAGATAAATAGATAAGAAAATATTTAATATAAATAATAGCAAAAAAAATCCCTTGAATACACCAGGACCTACTATTATGTGCATTACTACGTATATACAAGTGCGAACATGCTTTCATAGAGTTAACAAAAAAATCTTATCGCATATGCATGCATATAACTAAACAGATAAAAAAATCTTTAAATTTCTGTATATATCCGACTAAGTGCATATAAAGCCGGTGCAACAGTGTTTGCTATCTTACGTCTGAGCGCGTCCCGAAGCGCGGTGGATAGCGCGGCGAGTGTATCGCGTAGCATCGCGTGGTGACGCTCGAACATGCTTATATCTATATATTTATAATTACTTTTTTTATTTTAACGTATTTAAATAAGGCATTTTGTAATTGAAATATTTACAACAGACTATTTATTATATAAAAAGTTAAGAAATATAAATTATAGACTAACTTTGATTTTAGTTAGACTATGTTGTTTCAATATTTACTAAAATAATGTTTAATTTTTAAACTTAATTAGTAACATCATTCCATATAAAATTTTTATTTATTTTTTTTAAATTAGGTTTATATAACTATAACTTACAAGCGGGATGATCATACAGTGGCGCCACTCGCGTCCCCTCAAGAGGTCCCCCAGTGAGGCGTGCGGAGATGGCTTCCAGGAACTCTCTAACATTGTGCAGGTCAGTACGACCTTCACTAGAACTGGGCCCATCGCAGTCTTCTTCTTCTGAAATATAAATAATATTAAATAATAATTTCGTCCCTTTTAAAATATATTTTAACGTAGTGATTGTAGAAGCAACGATTGGGAGTTCGTTTCCCACTCGAGGGTATAAATGATTTTCCGTTTTTATGTATCCGTTATCCGTTAATAAAAAGACAAATTATGGCGTTGAGTTCCACCATTCTACCCGCAACGTCTTGAATATTGGACAGCGCGTGGGGAACGGTTTTTATTGTAATTTTATGAGTAAGTTTGATTATATTTATGATATTTAATAAAAAATCACTTGAGAGAGAAAGCAAATGAGAGAAAAAGAAGAAAATCTCTTGTTTAAGAGTATCTTCACCCAAGGGATCTACATTGTACATGAAGGGAAAAGAAAATAATGAGTTATGTTAGGTACTTGGTTCTCTCGCAAAGGTGAATTTAGAGATAAGTATTTTTCATTGGAGTTGGTAGCTCCATTGGTTTGCAAATTCAAATTTTATATATATAAAGTTGTGTATTTCTTAGCAGATTTAATTATTTTTCAAAATCAAAATTAAGAAGATGCCATTTTTTACTTTAGTTTATCAAGAATGACACACTTATAAAAGAAGAAGGTGCCGTTTCCTGGTATTAATCATGGAGTATGAGACGCATTTAGTAAGAAGCGAGTTATATATTTAATATTTTTAAAATATCTTACCAATTTGCTCTAGTTTGTCTGTGCTGAATGACCACGGCATAAGGCTGAGTGCACGTTGCACTTGTCTCAAAAACCACGCGCCTGATTCAAATTTGATAGGACTGAAAAATAAAAATGAAAAGTATTATAATTGTATAGAATTTATTATAATGTTTCTAATTTATTATGAAATTTCAACAATCATGCTGTTATTATTTTTTTACTTTATTCCATTTTGTGGGATTTGAACCTACAACCGTCGCGCTAACAATCGCAAGCCCGTGCTCCTGTGCCACGATGGTCTCTAGGTTTTCAGGTGCCAAAAAGCGCCTTACAAAATATAATAGCAAATTTTTGCTTGTTTGTTAAAACAATACTTATCACAGGATCCTAATTCTTGCTAGTATTATATTGTCTTCAAATTATATAATCCGAACCAAGGTTCTCCAAAATAATTCAATAATATTTCTTTAAACTCATAAAATATTCAGATCTTTATTTTTTCGCTCCAATAACATACAAGTACACTGTGGCGTTAAAAAAATTTAATCGAAAAGTGATTTCTTAATAAACTTCTCAATGTAAATTTATTCCACAAACCAGGATAAACAGAAGGATGGTTTCTTTTTCCAATCTACTTCGTTCCTAATTGTTATTTTTCTTTTCGAAACATTGCATGTTGAGTAAAAGATCTCAACGTTGCGTTTTGTCTACCATAGCGAGGAAAAGAAATAATCATCTAAATATTATCATTCTTCCGATTGGGAACTAAACCAACAACTATCGCGTTTACAAAACACCACTGCACCACTATAGCCCCAAAGATAAAACGATATCAACAATTAGGGTCTCGGGGCATTGCCTGCCACAGTTTCAGCCAATTTAATAAATAAGGGCCAGTCGTGGTTCAGGGGCAAAAAGTGTGACTTTTATAGTCAAACTTATCGACTGGTTGTGGGTTTGATCTCCACTCGAGAAAATGAAATATTTATTTACATTTCTTCGCTCTGGTGTCGACGTAAAGCGCGGCGTTGAGTTTCGCCACTCAACACGCAAGCCCTATAGAATTCGGCAGAAAGTGGCGAACGGAGTGTCTTAACACTAGGTTCCCACTGCCTACCCTGCTGTGTGGATACAGCGTGAAGCTAATTTTTTATAAAAAATGTAGTAATTTTGTTAAACTTCCCTATTAATATTCCCTAAATTGATATAACTTTTAAAATTATGAACCAATTGAAATAAAACAAGCACAAATTTTTTAGGAAAGTTTGCCAAAACACAGAAGTGAAAACTGCATTCAAAACGAGTAAGCCGTTTCTGAGATTAGCATGCAAACTGACAAAATATACCTACATATAGAAAAAATTTACCAAAAATATATAAATCATTGTTTTGGGTTCCATTACATTGATAAATGCCCCTTATAATAGATTTGTCAAGTATATTAGATGTAGAGATGAGAGAGATAGGTTAATTTTTTTTTATACGTTCCTATAGATTTTCTAATACTTACTGGTAATGCTCGCACACGCACGGCACCGCGCCCCCGAGCTGGTCTCCGCCACATCTAAGACATAAGTTGTTATATTCTTCCTTAGAAGTGATACACAACCGTTCTGGCTTCTTTCGCTCGTCACTGGAAAAGACAAAGTATAATATATATTGTTAGAAATCGGAAGCGGTTAACGTTTTTGAAAAAAACACATATCGTCTATATGTTTCTAAAATACTTAGAAAGAGATACGATGCTTATTTTTGATGTGTTCAATGAAATATTTGGGGTCAATAATTGCAAAAACTGCTTACGTAATACTTGAATGGCCCCTTAGATATTGTGTGTTAAGTGGCGGAACTCAACGCCGCGGTTTTACTTCGTTATCAGAGCGATGGGAATGATAATGTTAATGTTAAATATTTCATTTCTTCGGGGATCGCACCCACAACCTGTCGTGTTTACAGCTTGTACGCACGCTTGTGCCGTGCGTCACGACCGGTCTCAGTAAGTTTGTATTTAAAAACATAACAAAAGTTCTCCTCATCTAAATTGCAGTGGATACACAGAAACTTATACAACAAAATATAATGTTGTGCTTTTCAATCTTGTCTAAGTACATCAATCAATCAATCACAGACAACATAAAAAAACGGCCGCATTATATACATTATTGCACCTGCATATATGCAGGTAATACGTCATTACCCTGGCTGCTATATTTGTTAATGTAGGTCTCCCGCGTCGCGTCGTCGCGTTGGGAAAGGCTTTTGCATTTGGTACACGAGTTGCACAACTTGAGCATTGAGATCTAATTAACACGAGAATTGAATCATATATGAAATGTAGGCAAAGTTGAAAATTGTAGATTTTAAATTTAAAAGAATATTAGTTTAGAAGCCGCCGTGGCGCAGCGGCAGAGCCACTGTTAGTCGACGGTTGTTAGTTTGATTTTCACTTGCAGGTATAATTTTTTTGGACTGGGGGAAGGACAAACGGTGGTGAATGCGACTTCATAAAAATTGGGTGGTGCGTGGGGAACGTGTCTTTACACTAGGTTCCATCTGCTTTCTCTGATATATGCTGTTCCATCTGCTTTCTCTAATCTATATTTATGTATTTGTTTAGGTATAATTTAAATATGATTTGTCCAAATTGGATTTGAAACCACAGCCATTACAAACGATGAGGCTTATAACAACCTAACATGACATAAGAGTACATTGAAATAAGAGTAGCGGAAATCAGACTAAGTGTCTTAACACTAAGTTCCCTCCGTGTATCCTACTTTGCAGGAAAAAGCATGAAGATGTTTTATGATTTAGAATGACAATGACATAGATATTTAAGACCTTGCCCTTTAAAACAACGTACGTGTAGGACATTAAAACTTGCCTTAAATAGAAATGGAAATGAGGACGAAGAGACCTGTTCAGATTTAAAATTCTAGATCACTATTGTAAAGTTGACACTAGTAAATTTTAGATAGCCAGTTCGAATCGAATGTGTTTTTGGTTCAATTTTATTAGTATAATTTATTTTATAATATCATTTATTATACTTTAGCACTAGCGGTCGGGTCCGCAGATTCGTCCGCTTGAATTATGCGAGCATTTATTAAATATATTTAGTTTTCAATAAGATAGAAAATATAAGATCTGTAAAAGGTTTGACATTGGCTTTGCGTAGAGATGTCTCCTCGCTGTGCGTTCTCTACCGCATTTATCATGGGGAGAGTTCTGGAGATCTGTATGACCTGTTACCTACCTCCTTGTATATCAAATAGAAATATATTTTAATATACATCTTAGTATACATGTATGTCGAGAGATATTACAAATATGACAAAAAATAGCCAACGTCCATCGAAAGACAATTAAGTTTTGCTATTTGGACAGAAAAAGTTACTTTCGAATTTACAATATATGTAAGTATGGATATACATATGTTAATGTTATTACAATTTTTACATCTGACATGGTGCAATGTATATATAACATTGGTGTCTCTAGAATTAGATGAAAAATATAGAACATATTTATTTAAAATACTTATTTAGAAAACGTATAAAAATTTGAACGTAGCGGGACTCGAACTCGCGCCTCCTGGAAACCGACCAGACGCTTTGACCGCTAAGCCATACATTCAACGTGTTTAAAAATATAGAACATATTATGGTGTATGCTGTGTACGTTTAACCCTAATCATAAATTACTTTGTATAACTATGGATTATTAGTTTTATTATTTTATATTACATGTCCAGATAAATAAAGATATAAAATTACAAACAACTCGTGTCTGAATCCTATGTGAAGCAATTCGCATGAGCATGATAATTAAAAGTAATCTCTAAATATCCTTTGTCTCTAAGGTAGGCCAGTCTTGTTATACGCGTATAGTTTTGGTTCTATAGTTGTGAGTTTGATGTCTTGGAACAAAAATTGTCTTTAATTTTCACACTTTCAAAAGCAGAAAGCTGCTGTTGAAAGTAATCGAGGTCCCCTGCTTTTCTTCTGCTCTTTCATGCTTCAATAATATTTTTAGTCATTCACAAAATTCTTCATCTTATTTATAAGTACTGTGACATTTTTGTTAGTCTTTAAATTATTTTTTATAATATATTTTATATTTCGCCCATCAACAAGCGGATTAAAAAAGGAAAAGCGGAGGGCGGAGTGTCTTAATACAACGAACTTACTATACATGTGTATCTATAGTCATTGAATTAATTAAAACTACGTGCATAAGTTTTCTTTAATATTATTTCCTTTAAGTTCATGATAGTATTGTTTTAATACAATTTTGTAACAAAATGCTTACCAGGGTCAAATAGTTGTTATAATTTGACATTTATTGAAAAATAATCGTAGCCCATAACTTTGCATCGACATTAAGGCATAAAAAGAAAAGTCCCCTAGTCCTACCCCGCACTCCTTAATGCTCCTATGCACCTACTAGCCAATTTTTGGAGTTTTCTATCAGTAACTCGGTAACGAAAGAGTATTATACCGTGCCGTTGTCTCGTGGGTTGTTCTTAGTTGATTAAAGAATGCTTAAAGTAAAGAATATCTTATATCGTATTTTAAACTTGAATTTATTTTTTTCATTATTTTATAATAGATAATATATTTCACAAATTATCCGAAAATGTATTTAAAACGATTAAATTCTTTAAATATACATTTATTTAATTGCTACCAATGGCACTGCAGCTATTTTAATTTAACATTCATATAATGTTTTTTTTTTATTTATAGGAAATGTTAGTAAAGGTCACGTTAATTAGTGCAACATTTTTATTCATATAATGCGCACGATTTCGTATTTTTCGAATTTAAAAGTAGACCTAACGCCGAATGATAGCTATTATAAATCCAAATTCTAAATATTATCTTTACTTTTGAATCGAACGAATACAGAAGAAGCCACCATCAGCTCGGAAGGCTCTTAATATTATAAAAGCGAAAGTTTGTGAGGATGGATGTATGTATGTGTTTGTTAATCTTTCAGGAAAAAACTACAAGACGGATTTGGATGAAACCTTACAGTAAAATAGGTTATACATCAGAATGGTAGGCTACAATTTGTAATGAAGTTATGTTATTTTGGTTGTAATATAAAGATACCTACATGTCATTTAAGTTGGAAAAAAATCAATCCTCTGAGAACTATTTTGGCCATGGGAGTTACATAAAGATGATGTACCATAATTTTTTTTGTCTTGAATAGTTCTAATTATATATAACATTATTTTTTATTTTGTTTACGATTTGGCGCCCACTATAAACTTATCAGTCAGTAGCCATACTTATAATAATATAGCATTAACATTAAAAGTAGTTAGGTTTACATGAGAACTATTCTAAATTACTTTCTTATTAAGATATTTTATGCTTTTTAGTCCTCGAAATCAGTTCATTTCAACGTCCTTTTTTTATATTATCAATATCAGTTTTCTTGTATGGTTACTTTAATTCCATGCTGCTTGCACGTATTTTTATCAAATTAATTTAAAGTAGCAATTAAGAATATATTGCGAAATTTTATTATAAACACGTATACATACCCATGAAAGATTTATGGATACCTGGCTATAACTGGCGTTGCAAATTATAAAATTATTTTCTTATTTATATTATACTTTGAGGTAAGACAAATGTGACAGGATGTGAGTTCGATTCCCCGTGTAAGAAATAAAATATTTAATGTTTTCATTTCGGAACGGAAGTGGGTCTGAGTCTTAATGAGTCCTATCTGTCTATGTGCGGGATAGAACGTAAAGATAAAAAAATATATATTTATTTCATATAAGTATACATCATTATAGTATTTTATTTCAACATTTAATATGAAATATAAAAATTTAGTATCTTTAATAATAGATACTACTAATGGTGATAAAATAAACAGCCCCATAAAAGGTGGATGAATCATTTTTTATAAAGTGTATAAATGTATTTTACGTAACTTCTACATTTTTTAGAAGATTTAATTAGAAATATGTCATGTAAGATTGCTGATTCTACCACATCTTAACGCCGAATTTATTTATTAGTCTTATGATATTAAAAGAACCGGCAAACGCGAGTCGGCAGTTCATAATTTTAGGTCAACCGGAAGTACCCACCTTATTAATTTTGATTCCCTTGATATGGTCGAAATATGCGTTTTTTGCGATATAAGCGACCATATCTTTTTTTAAGTAAATGTAGAAATACGATTTTGTCAGGAAATCAACTAAGGAAAGGTACCGTAGATCTGAGTATATGATTTGAATCCAAGAGTTCCTGAGTTAAAGGCTCTTGACAGACGGATAAACAAACATACCGACGGACAACAAAGTGGTTTTATAAGTACAACTTAAAAGGTACTGAACCCTAGCAACAAAGTGATCTTATAAGGGGTGTTTTTTTTTTAAAAGATACGGAACCCTAAAAATAATTTGTTTTTGTACTTTTTTCCATGAGGGGCAAAGTGATAAATCGAATTCTATTGGCCGCTCTTTTAAAGACATTGCATGATTATTATTCTAGCTCTTGTCTGCACAAGTAAATGAGATCAATTATTTTTTAATAAGATCGCTATCCGAAGAAGAAGCCGTGACCATTATTACTTATACACTTGAAATGTTACAACTGCACTACCGCGGTAGAAAAAATATACGCTTCAAGTTTCTTGCGCAAGCGCAGCCTTGACATTGGCTTACATAATTCATATTCGGCTTGTTGAAATAATATATTCACTAAAATTTGCTAATTTATTGCTAAAACCATTATGTTTTAAATAAATATTTTATTAAAAACATTTTTTTTAAGTATAAATAAAAAAAAAAATTTTTTTCTTAATGTTTTTAATAATTATATCGTTATGTGAAATTGAACTGTTTGATTTCATTGGTGCAGGGGCACAGAGAGTGACTGTAAAATTGACTGGTTGTGGGCTCGTGAGTTCTTCCTCGAGGAGGAAAAATTTTTAAAATATTTATTTACATTTATATTTTCATTTCTTCGCTCTGGTGCCGAGGTAAATCGCGGCGTTGAAAGCCGCGAGTGGAAAGTAGGGTGTCTTAACACTAGATTCCCTCTGCGTACCCTGCTGTGTGCGGGATACAGCGTGAAGCTGATTGATTGATTGAACTATTTGATATTGTTGATACTTATGCAAAGGAATTAATAGTTATACTAAAATAAATTATTAAAGTACTTTACAAGAAACAGTAGGTATTGAGGTCATAATGGCCCAGTTTGACTGCTACTATATGATTCGATTTTAGAGATCGTCGTGGCGCAGGAGCACAAGCTACGGTTATGGGTTCTACTCGCACTCAGGGGCATAAAACATTTAATATTTTAATTTTGTCGCTTTCTCTCGCGGCTTTAAGTTTCGCTACAAAAATAATCGTTTCCCAAATAAGAATTGAATCCACAACAACCGGAGTTTGATCTTTGAAAAGCGAGGTTGAGGTCGTCGACATTTTAGGGCAGTAACTGCGGCTGTGAGTTTGATCTTCACTCGAGAAAATAAATTGTTTTCATTAATCCGTTCTGGTACAAGAAAGTGTGGCGTTGAGCTCCGTCAATCAACACCCAATCCGAATTTTGAATTCAGGAAGAAAGGTAGAAGAACGGACTGTCTTAATTCTTTAGGTTCCATGTGTTAAAAGCGAAACACTGGTAATAAATATCCTCGTTTATATATATTGTAATAAAAACGATATCACTCTCAAGAGACTCAATTGCTGTACTATTTACGTTTAATGTAAAACTGTCGTATTTCCTTTTTGCTCTGTATGTGCTAACTACTTGCTAGTAGGTTAGGTATCGCTTGCTCAACTACTTACCCAACATCGGTGCGGGTGAGTTGGGACAGTAGCTTCGATACAAGGCCGACCAGAACTTTTCATATACTAAAATACTTATGGTAATAATATAATTCGAGACCGCCGTGGCGCAGGGGCAGTCAGTAGGAGTGTTGTTGGTTCGATTCCTACTCGGTGGAATGAAAATTTAATATTTTCATTTCCTCGCTCTGGTAACCAGGTAAAACGGTGTTAAGTTCCGCCACTCAGCACTCAATGGCTCGAGAATTCGGCGGAAAGTGGCCAACGGAAGTTGCTTAATTCTTTCATTTCCCCGTCGTGATAAGATACGGTGCACTCCATTCTTCTTTTTCCCTCGGAATCCAACACACTGATTGTTTATTAATTATTTTCATAATAATTTATATTCATATTTTTAATTAATACATATTTTCATTTTATCTCCCCAAGAAGATCCTCCTCACAACCATTTTGAAATAATAATCAGACACTGTCCTTCTATGACAGAACGGCCTGAAAAGAAAACCTAAAAGTTTACTATCTAGATTTCGAAATATGTATACCTTTATTTTTTTAAATCATGTTCTTCATCCGGTTATATTAATAACATATTTATTAACTCCTAAAGGAACTAAGTGAAAGTGTTTTTCTATTAACTAAACCAATAAGGAATTGAAGAAATTAATTACCAACATGGACCGATCGTAATCTCGAATATCAAATAATAATATCATGTTTTTAGGAAACGAAGTTTAATAATAATCTTTCAGAACACAGATGTTACATTAACGGCATTAGGTCACGTAAAAAGCAGGAGGTCCCGCGCCATGAAAAAAGTATTCAATATTTTCTTCATGGCGCGAGTACTATGAATCGGACGGATTCGAGTTCACTACTACTATAGGCCATTGTGGCGCAATGGGACAGTGTAAGGCTGTAACCGATGTATCGACCGTATAATGGCTGTCGGTTCCCACTCGAGGAAATGAAATATTTTATTTTCTCCACTGATAAGACCTTGAGTTTCATCATTCAAAGAAAGGAAATTTGAGAAGAAAATGCTGTGTTGCCTCTTTAAAAGGAAGTTTTTATAGAAACTATTATATATTCAATCGCTGGCATTTCAAAAAATACGTCACATTCACATTAACATGAACGCGCGACATTAACATGAACCAAGTGCAAAAAAAATGTCCAATTGAAATTGATTTAATACAAATACAAATGTCGATAATTTATAATTATTTCGAAATATGTTTTTTCTTAATAATTTTTTTATGTTCGGATATTTATATGTCTGAAATACTTGTCGGAGTAGTAATGCGTAAATGTACATTGTAGACATTTTGTTTCATTGTTTTATTATAGTAGTGCGTATCGTATAGTACATAATTGTTTTAAAAGTAGCAGTATATAAATATGTAACAAAATATTTTTTTTTTTGCTAGAGATAGTCTTGGGTTTTATATTTAAAGTACAAAATAATATTTTAGATTTAAATATATATGTTGGTCATATCTAGAAAATAAGTTTAGCATTCTACAGATACACTATCCATCGTGGTACACAGTGATGAGCTCGTAGTAGTGTCCGGAGCTTGTGACCTAAGTGTAGGTGAAGGTGAGTTTCAATATTCGCACCATCCACCACGCATCATCGCAACCACGTCGTCAATTATTGTCTGGCACGCGAGATGGTTCTTTCTTTCTTAGTAATTATCTTTGGGTAGCGGAAATTTGTAAAAATCTCCCTACAGAGA
>DWAO01003308.1:0-14419 GCA_018230605.1 Heliconius congener | reverse complement strand
GTGTCACGTATAGTAGAAAAAACACGAATGATATGAAGCAGTAAATTTTGAGAGAGATGAGACAATATACTAATATTTTCTTTATAATATTTACAGTGCTATCAGCGTATTACTTACAAAAATCAATATACATATTACATTTTTTTTCCCGACTGCTAAGGAAGGAATGTATGTAATATTCTTTATTACCTTATATCTCCAGATTCATTGAACGGATTTGCAGCCCAAGTGTTCTTTATAGGCGACGTTAAAAAAATCAATCATGGCGGCTGTGGGACGCCATTGGGCTTAGTGAAAAAAAAAATCGTTTCGAATACCACAATATGGGTATAAAATTCAAGAACTCAGTAAGAGAATTTCAAAAAGGTATATCATGATTATCATTACCATAATGAATCCTAAAAAAAGTGAAAAAAAAAAAATTTATTAAAACAAAAATCCCGACTGCATTAAACTTAAAAGAAAATAAACCAGCTCAATAGTTTATTAGAATTAACAGTCGGGACCTATAAATAATTCTTTAATCAATAAAATCTTTACCAGGAACCCCGCATAATTTAAAGAGATTAAATATAAATAATAGTATATAGATATACCTATTCACCATATACAAATAAAAAAAAATGTAAAAAGAATTAAATACAACATTTTAAAATATATTTTATTTTTATTTATAGCTGATTAAGTTTGATTTAAGAGGAACTTATTATTTCTGTAGTTATATCATTATTAATTAATCTTCATACCATATATGTACGGTAACATTTAGATAGTTTTATATGTTGCATATATTAGAAGCTTATAATTAATTTATAATATAATTATATTTTATATGTTAAAAATTTTAATCTTCGCCAATTACTATGTATTGGCTAGTGAAAGCAAATTACGGCGATATTGGTGCTTATAATTCGACATGAAATTAAAATCATTCCATTCTAAGTGGATTTTTAAATAACGTCATTGCATAAATGCTCAATATTTATATCAGTTCAACTTCAAGTTAGGAACAATATGAATATTATGTAAAAAATATATTAAATCCATATTTTATAACTGGCCACTTTTGTCAATACGTGGCATAGGCACGAACAACTTCCACGTTCGCCGCCATTTTGACATCCAGCGAATAGTAGGGACTTCAGTGGATTGAAACGTTTTTACTACATATTACATATATTTGCTTCAAAAAAAACGTAAGTTCGCTTTTTTTATTACAAATAGCTTTAAATTTAAAAATAATTATAGTCGTACTTATAAAAAATATGTGAAACAAACTCTGGGTGGCGACCCTAACAGAATTATTAACAGCGGTGTCCACCAATCTTTGTCTAAGTCGCAATACTGTAACTTGGGATACAATAGTAACATCAATATTTTTTATTCTTTTACTATATTGTCACAAACTTACTTATTGTTTATTATATTCAATATAAAACACTATATGTCGAATTCTAACTACGACTTGCCATGTCATTATCATTGATTATAGTAACGTATAGTGACGGATGAGTCAGAGTGAAATGTGAATGGTATTCATAATAATTTAAATTACCTTTCAGGAAATTAAAAAAACAGCAAAATGGGGAATATGTTTGCAAATTTATTTAAAGGCCTATTTGGCAAAAAAGAAATGAGAATATTGATGGTGGGTCTTGATGCAGCTGGTAAAACCACAATCTTATACAAACTTAAATTAGGAGAAATCGTAACTACAATTCCAACAATTGGTAAGTTTTTTTGATTTTCATGTTGAAATATAAATCTTAGAAATTGTAAAAAATATTTTTTTTTTAAAAATTACGATAAATTAATACTTTCAATTAATTTTATTCACTGGTTTTTGTTAAAATTTTGAAATTTTAGGCTTTACAGATCTATTGCTAATAAATCAAATTTCCTTAATATCAAAGAGAAAGTGTCCATATTTTAACTTTACGAGTGATGATGAAATGATTAAGAGATAAGTTTTGTAATGTGTGTCATTGTAAATTATTTTTACATAAATTTAAATATGTTTCTATTCCTGTATATAGTTTTATATGAATAATTCAATAATTAACCTGTTTTTCTGTAAAAAACTCATATTTTGTGAATTTTGTTGATATTAAAAGAATGCTTTAAAGATAGATATATTGAAATAATATATAACATTAATTAATAATATAGAACAGATTGTTGGTGTGAAGGGAATAATTATTAATTATTTTCATTTACTTGCTTTAGTTGTAAGACATAGTTTGTAGTTGTGTGTTGAGTTTTGCTACACAATATGTGTTGAAAATTTAAAAAAAGTTAAAAATGTTAAACATGTGTTAGGTTCCTTCTACCTACCCTGCTAAATATAGCATAGAGCTAATAACTATAAAAATATTTATTTATAATTAATGATTTCAGGATTTAATGTGGAAACTGTAGAATACAAAAACATCAGTTTCACTGTTTGGGATGTAGGTGGTCAAGACAAAATCAGACCACTGTGGAGGCATTATTTCCAGAACACACAGGTATTCTATTATTATTATATTCATATATTTTATCATCAACAATAGATATACATACAAAAAAATTATAAAATAGAAAAGAAAACAAAAACTAAACATGTAATTAAAAGTGATTCAAGGTATAAATTGATTACTATTCTTAATGCTAATAAGTCACAGTTTGAGGCCGGTGTGGTGCAGGCATAAAGTGTGACTGCTAAATCGACTGTTTTTGGGTACAATTCCCACTCGAGAAATATTTATTTACATCTATATTTTCTTTGAATTTCAATGCGTCCAGAATTCGGTGGAAAGTGGGAAACGGAGTGACTTAACTTAGGTTTCCTCTGTCTACACTGCTGAGTGCGGGATACAGCGTAAAGCTGATTTATTTTTTAAGTTACAAATTGGGACATTAAAAGGTTATATCACTCAGCATTAGATGTTGGCCCATGAGATACAATACTCAATAATATCAACATTGAGTTTCAGTGGCCTCCTAAGAAAAGGAAAAAAAATCTAGTAATTAAACTTAAAAAAGATAAGCTTCTGCATTTGTTGGAAAGCTTCTGAATTTGTTGGGAAGTGAGGAATGGATGTATCTTAACACTAGGTTCTCTCTGTCATCTTGCTAGATGCAGAATAAAGCATGAAATTATAAAAAATTATATTTTGACCATCAATATTACACTTTATTCAAATATGATTTATATAATATGAACATGGGGCCAGTTGTGGTGCAGGGACGCCAACTGTGACTGTCAAATCGATTCGTTGTAGGTTCAATCTGTAATCGAAGAAATAATATATTTATATTTTCTTTTCTTTGCTCTGGTGTCGAGGCAAAGCGTTAAGTTCACAACTTAATATGCAATGCCTTCAGAATTCGGTGGAAAGTGGGGTACAGCAAGAAGCTGGTTATTTTTTATACAATGAATATAATATAACATATAACTAATGATTATATTCCAGTTTTAGGCTTACATCACAAAAAATTCAAACACTACTCCTTTCAAAACTATGCAAGGTTTTGTAATTATAAAAGATTCACTTTTAATTTGTGTAATATACTTCTAAAGTTGATAAGTCAAAAGTTACATGTTATGGACATTAGATAATAGTAAACCATACACTTGTAGTCATATTTTTAATAATTTTGCACATCTTTAATTATTTTAACAAGACAGTATTCATGTATTTGATCCTTCTTTACCTACATAAATGGTTCATTTAATACTACTATTAAATTTATTTATTTATGTATACTTTATTTAAAAAGCAATTTCTCCCAGCCTAAGAAATAAAATATTGAAATCAAATTGAAATTGAAATCATTACATTTAACTCCACAATTACCTTTATTAAAGAATCTAAATAATTTGTAAACAAACTTTGTGACACTTTCTCTAAAAGTACAATGTATTTTTTAATTATATTGCATATTATATTATTACTATTAAAAAAATTGCTATAGCTTTTATTCTTAATTAAGCAATTGACAAGATTTTTTTTTATAAATGTTGTGGCTCTTGTCTTACTTTTTACATTATCTTTATGCTGCATCGTGCACAGATATCTGAATAGGCACAAAACCTAGTTTTAAGACTCAGTTCCTACTTTACACGCAATTTTTGGTATATTTTGTAATGAGTTTCGGAACTCAAGGCCTTGCTTTATTACCAGAGGGAGAAAAACGAAACCAATTCATATCCCACATTTTAAGCAGCAATTTTAGTCAGGTGCGTAGCTGCTTGGTCTCAACTGTTTATGTAATTAGCACCATTATTTTTAGTTGATCTTACTTTGATATTTTTAATTTTGACAAGAAAATATATTTTTTCTAGGGTCTCATCTTTGTAGTAGACAGTAATGATCGGGAGCGTATCGGTGAGGCGCGTGAGGAGCTCATGAGAATGTTAAGTGAAGATGAGTTACGGGATGCAGTACTTTTGATCTTTGCAAACAAACAGGTAATCATTTTGTCTATCAAAGTATATATCTGTATGAGTCCAAGTAAAATGGATAAGATAATGTAAAGAATTGTTTATTTGTTAAATAATAGAAGTGAAAATGGAAATTTTCTTTGTAATATTCTATGGTATAATACAGCACAAACTTAAGACTATTCATACAGTCATATCTTAGGTAAATACTGAGTCCAAAAAGTAATAGTTATTTTTATAACGAATACAAAAATAAAAAGAAAAGTGATTCAAGGTATAAATTTATTACTATTTAGTTAAATATAATTTGTCTAATGTAAATTAATTATTTAATTTAATATTGTAATGATAAACAGTATCTATTACGCTTATTTACAAACTTATTCATTTTACTTTTTAAGAAAATTGCATATTTATGGTTTACTTAAAATTTTTAATTACCCTGCGTCATAATAAATGTGATTAGTTTTTAAATATTAGTTACTTTTTGTGAGAATGTTTTCATGTCTTGTTACATAGTAGCATAGATATCTAAACAATGAAGGCCAAAGGATGTACTTATGAGTCATTAATCTGTAGGCGTGGGAACCTAAATTACAAGTATATAATATTCATATTTTGTTTCCTATACATTTAACAAGATTACTACAATTTTTTTATGTTATTGGTTGTAAACATATACTTTTGTTTTTATTATTTTTTTTATATACTTAACTACCAAAACCAAGAGGAAAGAAAATAGTCTAGTTGTTAAATATAAATAATATGCAAAGCTCTAAAGACAATTTTAGCACTAATTAGCAGTTTCTTCCAGACTACCTTTAGTTTAAGAGATATAAAATTTAAACCATTTCTTACAATGTATGTTTGTGGTAGGATCTGCCAAACGCCATGAACGCCGCGGAGATAACGGACAAGCTGGGCCTGCACTCGCTGCGCAACCGCAACTGGTACATCCAGGCGACGTGCGCCACCTCCGGCGACGGCCTCTACGAGGGGCTGGACTGGCTCTCCAACCAGCTCAAGAACGCCAACCGCTAACCTGTGCCCCCACAGACTTATCTGATTACTGAAAGAGACTATGGTTTAAGATATGTTCACTTTATTTGCTATAAATACAATGTATGTGCGAAATTTATGTACTACCGTCACCCGTCGACCGAGCGCGCATCGCACACCCAACACGCGTGCCGCGCTGAGCACTCGCGACTCTCTTGCTTGCATTCGTATTGATTTGTACAAAACGAGGGGTCACGCCTGTGCTGTAGTGCAACGGTATCAGTCAATGGGATTGCTTTGCTTGTTCGATCTCTGATGACGTTGAACAAATATAGTGTGTAAAGTTATTGCAAAATTACATTTTTTTTGTGTTTATATTTATCTAAACTTAATATGAAACTGTAAATTTGATTAATCGCATTGTGATGTGGATAGGTACATGTGTAGCTGACTCGTGATAAAGTGGATCACACCGTAACATGTTTTATATGTATACTATAATATTGTGGAATAAGTTGTCGTAATAAAGTATTTAAAGTTAATTCACTTCATGAGTTTGATTCACTGGTTTATTAGCGACGCCTGTAGTGGGTACGTGGCCTAGTTCAAACAATGATTATCGCGTCGTAAAACTATATTCAATCTATCAATCGGCCAACTGCTAAGAGCTGGCTCCGTCTAATACGTGGTTTACTAATAAATCGACATTAGATTAGTTATTTCTTATTTATAGATTTCGATTATTCAAATTCAAGCCATTTATTTACTAGTACTTTTTGTTAGTTTTGATGTTTAATTTATTAAGTGAATTCATTTAACTTTTTTTCAAAAGAATCTTTCAGAAGCGACAGAGGTTTTATTTTTATTTATTATATTAAATGTCACTGTTCACATCGCTCTGTGCAGTCACTTGAGCAATTTCGATGGCAACTGCAGTCGTGACGTGTGCACATACAGCATAATTAGTGCGTATTCAGTGTATATTCGTTTGATTCGAACGACTTATTGTATTATGATAGTTTATTTTTACGGAAGTTAACTAGATAGAGTAAGCTGTTATGTATTTAACACTCGATACCGTTCGGAGCGACCTCGTCGGACGGCGTCGTGACGACTTGCATTTAAAGTTTCTCATGACGACGCGAGATTTAATTTAGGTATCTATATGTATTACTGACATGGTGTCATTGGAGTGACGTGCGTCTGTGCTCGGAACCCTTCGGTGGTACTCTGCTCTTACACAATTAATTATAACTTAGCATTTTTATAATAATTTAGAAGAAATTATTAAACACAATTTAAGGATATGATTATGTGGCGTGTGGTGGAGATTTTTTTTTATTAATTAATTTTTATGAAAATCAAGAAGATTCAATGGAAAACGAAATGTGACATTCCGGTTTGTCTTAATGCTGTATTATGGAATAAAATATCCTCACCAAATTTAGTTTTTACTTGAAAATCCTATGCTTGTTAAACCTGATTTTGGTCTCTAATACTGAAAATTATAGTTCATGTGTATATATTTTTTTAATTTAAATTAGTAGCATAATTGTAATATTGATAAAAAAAGTCTAACTTAAACATAATGGCATTATTAAAAATAGACTAACATGTATTTTTAAAATATGGCAATGAAGTGAGAGACATTCAATTGAATTTCCTTAAATATAATAGATGCATTATAGAACTTAATAGAACGAAATCCCAGGGCCCTCAGACCTACGTCATTTTATCAAAGCTGAAATTTTGAGAACTATTAGTTCAATATGTAATTAAGACAGTATGTGAACTCAATAAAGTCGTTTCAGAGGTAGCGCCAAATAAAGTATATATCTCTGGGAAGATGATTGATCCATCGCATTGGTCTGGGTGTTTGTAAGGGGTCTTGAAATAGTCAGTAAATAATACATGTAAAATTAAAACTTGCTAGTATAACGTGGTTTGTCCCAATTTCTCCCAGAGTCTGTCCCAAAGACTCCAATGGTCTGGTAATAATAAATATACATTATGTACATTATTCTAAAAAATATACTTATATACGATATTTTTACTTTAACTTAGGTGAACGTGTATCTGAAAGCCCCTCCCACCACTTTCAATTTACATAAATAAGTACACAAACAGTCTACTACACATTAGACTATTAATCCTTAAAATTTCAGCTTTGCTAAAATAACATAGGTCTGGAGGCACTGGGATCTCATTCTATAGGGCTTAGGTCAAATTATAGTAGATATTGGTAGTATAATAATTCCTAATGGATTAAGTAAATAAGATATTCCGTTCGAGTATTATTAATATATTTATTTAATAAGTTATATTGCCTATATGCTCTATACCTATGTTTTCTGGAAACGCACAACTGAAATATTTATCGCTACAATATTTATAATTCAAATTTATTAAAATACAATACATGGAATATGAATTTGCCGGTTTCTGTGTCCTAAAAATGTTTTTTAATAAATATTTTTTAAGCAAGATTTTGCCTCATGTCGTTAAAGGCGGCTTTTCTATTAAATTGAAGCAAGCCTACGTTTTTAGTTTCAAGCTTGTATCACGCATATAAAGGGAAGACAGAGGTAATGCTAAATGTTAAGACACTTTGTTCTCCATTTTCTGCTTATTTTTTGAGACATTGCGACGGAACTTAAGGCACCACTTTCTTTTGCCAGATCAAGAAAATGCAAATTATCCACTTTCCCTCGTGGGAATCGAACTCAGATCCGCCGCTACTCACTCAGATGAAGGATGTAATTACGATATTCATTATAGAAGATATTACTTTATACGTCATTAATAATGATATTTCTTAAAAAAAAAAGTGAAAATGATTAATTTTATTTGATATTTAATCTGTGATTACTATGTTTTAATAATAATGAATATTATCTTCGCGCTTTTCCCCTAATAATGCTGTATAATCGTGATGTTTATAATAAAAAAACTAAAAACTGTGGTGCCACCGTGACTTTACAGGAAATTACATGGTTTTTTTCATTTTGATTTGGTTCTATAAAGTGTGGCGTTCAGCTCGGCATACGGATTCCTTATATAAGCGAAGAGTGATACATCACTTCTTACTATAGGTAATTACTGTAATGCTTGCTGATTGGATTTGGATTGAATGGAGAACGTGTGAAGAGAAAAATAATATTGACAACGATAATATTAAGAGCTCTACTTACAGATGATTACGAGGATATGTTATTTTTTTATCTATTACGAATGCTGGAAGTACAGCATGTACAGCATATACATATACTAGTAAAGAAATAATTTCTTCAAATTCATTGTTTAATAATTTTATTTATTATCGAGAATCTCGATTTTAAGAAGTAAATCAATATTTTTATTAACTAATTTATGTTTGTTGAATATTTGCACTTTTTTTGCTCTTTGCTTATTGCTTAATTCTATTCAAATACTTCGATACAAAGCTATGATGATTTATTTGTGATTGATGTTATGATTTTTGGCTTTTTGTTTGATTACCTCGAAGTAAATTATATTTCAAAGGTTGTCGTAAAAAAAAACTAAAAAAAAAGTCTATAAAATGGAAATTTTAGTGTACCTACCTTAAAAATTTCAAATGCATAAAAAAGTCAATATTATCATAATAGGGGATGGCCCCAATTTCGCGTAAAGAAATTGTTCGATTTGTTAAAGACAGTGATGTTCTTTTCTTCATTATAATTAAAAATCTAATTAAATCAGCTTCACGCTGTACCTCGCACACAGCAGGGTAGGCAGAGGGCACCTAGTGTTAAGACACTCCGATCCCCACTTTTCGCCGAATTCTGGAGGCATTGCGTGTTGAGTGGCGGAATTCAGCGCCGCGCTTTGCCTCGATACCAGAGCGAAGAAATGAAAATATAAATATAAATCAATATTTCATTTCCTAGAGTGTGGATCAAACCACGACTGGCCTTGGTTCATTATAATAGTGGTTGGAAATTGCAGTAATGTTCTTGTCATTCGACTGACCGCGGTAAGTACATTGATAAAATTAAACAGACGAAGAATTTTGAAGGAGCACAAGAGGCCTGGACTTTAGCTCTGAACAGATATGTTCGTGTAAACATTATTTTTATTATTTATTGGGGCAATTTTATTGTTTTGTAATTTTTTTTGACAATTTAAGAAGATTGATAGTTAATCTACTTTTAAAATCAACTGTTTTATGATGAAAACTATTAAAAATGGTGGTGGTGAAGTAAGATGCAAGCTGGCATGACGCTTGTAATAAAGTACGTGATTGTCCACACCGTCACGTAGGTATACTTAAATATTTTAAAATTTTATACACAGATTCGGTTTGGTTAGACAAAGCATAGCACTCTGTTGAGTCACCCTGTGTCCAAATAGGCAAAAATTGAAAATAACAATGATAAGTCCTCTATGAATGCCGCTAATAATATTTTAAAGATTTTTTTATATAGATGTAGGTTAACCTAATAAAATCGTGTAAATTAAAAAACATTTTTTTTCTGCGTTTTAATCTTTAATCAATATTATAAACCAAGTACATACTTATATATTTTTTTAATTTCATTATATTTCTATACTTAAAATTGATAATATCTTATGACTATCATTTAATCTTTATCAAAATATCCAAGGACGATTATTTAATAGATACCATACTTTACAATCACTAATATTATCATTGATAGTCAAACTTTTAGGAAAAAGTAAGATTCACAAAATCTATTTTTTGAGACCAGTCGTGGCGCAGGGGCACAATGAGTGACTGTAAAATCGAATGGTTGTGGGTTCGATCCCCACTCGAGGAAGTGAAATATTTATTTAAATTTTCATTTTCTTCGCTCTGGTGTCAAGACAAAGCGCGGCTTTGAGTTCCGCCACTCAACACGAAATGCCTCCAGAAGTGCGGAACCGAGTTTCTTAACACTAAGTTCCCTCTGCCTACCTTGATGTGTACGGGATACAGCGTGAATCTGTTTTTATTTTCAAAGCAATAAGGCTTGGATTTGCTGATTAAGCTAAATATGTAACTAATAGGTAAATAAATTATGGCTTATGTGTTATTCCGATATATAAGCTACAATACTGTAAAGTTTCATTTAAATCCTATCGTAACGTAGCTTTTGCGTGAAGGAGGAACCATCCATCCATTCTCGCAAATTTTCACATTTATAGTATATTATCAAGATATTAAACTAGATCATTGTGTTGCCATTTCTGAAGATTTTTGTGTTAATATTAAGTATATCGGTTCGGGAAAACGTTGACCAGTGCCGAAATATACTTGGCATTAACTTGGCTTCGGCACGTCATGAATACCTTCAAAAAGCTCATCTACCTTCACCTTAACGACAGGCAACGCACGTGTGGCCCTACTGGTGCAACATAGAGTGGACGGCGGTGATCACATATCCACTGAAAAATGGCTGAACATACATAAGAGTGAAATGGATAAGTTGTGAGGTCCCCTAAAGATAGAGCAGTGTTGATCCCTCGATCGTGTTGCACCTGTATAATAATATCTATATAGTTTATGTCCCGTTGCCCTGTTGGGTTGAAATTTGGCAAGAACTTGATTGGAAAACTGAAAAATGGAAGTTTATATTTACAGATAAAAAAAGGTTGTAAACTTATGATTGTAATTAATTTCTGTTATAAGTATAAAAGATTGCAAAAATTATCTTTAAAACGATTTAAAGTTATTTTAACTGCCGTTTTCGCTAAATATAGATCTAGTATATAGGCTGTATAAAGATAGAGTATACAGACTGTGACATAGTTAGGCTGTTTTAATATATAGACAACATTATTTTTGTATTATTGTAGTTTCTGTTAGTAATCCCTTTGAATAAATAAAGATATCTATCATGTATCTTAACAAATAGTAGATAATTAATGACTCAACTAAAATTATTATATAGGTGCTCCTTTTGCAGGAGCAGGCACCATATAGAGAAAATTATGAAATTCATTCCAAAAGAAATTAAACAAGATAACTCATCAGCTTGGACGTAGGATTTTTTTTCATTTCACCATGTTTATCCATACTGTATTTCGTGTGTAATAACCTAAACACATACTACTACAAAAATACTACTAAGCGTCGCCAATCTGCCACATTTCATTCTCAAAAAACATATTAGAACGAGAAAGGGATATCTCTCGTTCTATTTTACGTAATTCAACCTCGCCGCTATTACCTACGACTCGATTTCTTGAATGAGGCGTGAGCGGCGTTATCGCTTTGATAGGTTTTTGCCTCTGTGCGTCATTCTTCACAAAAGGCGTTTTATTTTACAACGATAATTTTATTTATTATTTTGTTTCAAAAATCACTTTTTCATTATTGGAAAAATCTCTTTTGTTTTAATTGTATAAGGTTTTTATAGAGTCGTTAAACTTTAGTTTTATTTAAAGTGATGATGTCAAAAACACTCTGTATATCTACTACTTTAATTTCTATATTTCAATATAACAGAGAGCCTAGGTCCTGCCCAGACCTAATAGCAACAACACAAAAAAAAGTTTCATTTAAATCGGCACAGTGGTTCAGAATTTGGGCGTAAAAATATTCTATGACGTATAAATATGGGCGTAAATATATATATATATATATATATATATATATATATATATATATATATATATATATAGCGTAAAAAATCATAGATTCCATTACTGTTTTTTCGTAAATATATTCAATGTATGGACACAATTTTTTAACTGTTTTATTATAGTATACATAGATAAAAGATAACAGTATAAATAAAGATATATAATGTATCTAATAAAAACCTAACCAAACCCGAGCACTCTATAGGTAAATAACTTTTCTAAGTATTAACTAATAGATCTCACTGATATAAATCTCCTAAGTTGTTTATTGCAATGTAAAATTCCACGGACTTTGCCTTTATTTAAGTTTAATTTTATAAATGAGACTATATCTGAGCGTTTAAAATTACTAGCATTCTTTATATTCATGGGAATTCCATGTATATACATATATATGAATGATATTACAACTTTAGCTGGCCGCGGTGACTTTGTACGCATAACACCATGCCAAGTTAATTTATTAGTTTATACACGTTCAAAACAATGACATGATTGCGGTTTAATTGATCTCTATGAACGAATGACGCGTAGACGCTGCCCATTTGATGTATCTATATAATAATTTGCATTAATATTTTCCAGTAGGTATCCAGTCAAGTCTTCTATTACATAGTAAAGATTCATTATTTTTAAATCGAAGGAAGGAAAAAATTGTTTTAATTACAGAAGAAGAATGAAAGAGAGATGAATGCCGTGGAGATCCGATCTCTTCGTAGGATATGTGGAGTCAGCTTAGCTGATCGACTCCGCAATGATGAGATATACAAAATGGCAGGTGCTAGCGAGGATGTCAAGGTGAGAATGAAAAAGAACGTGCTCAGCTGGTTTGGGCACGTGGAACGAATGAGTGATGAAAGAATGGCAAAAAAGATTTATGATGGAAAAGTTAATGATAAGAGAGTTAGGGGGAGACCTGGGTCGACCGTCAAAAACACAGTATCACAAATACTGGAGGAAGGTCACGTAAAAAGCATGAGGACCCTGCAGAGAGCACGTATGAAGAGGTTGATGACAGTGGACGAGGCGAAGGAGGTATGTAGAGACGGTATCGTTTGGCGCTCCGCGCGTGAAGATAAGTACGTAAGAAGGAACATTTTCTTTAAATTTTTACGTAGTAGTAAAAAGGTATATTTTTGCTTTCTCTGATATCTCTATAAAACTTAAGCTCTTCATTCTCTTCTCTAAGATCTACTGTTTCAAAATAAAAAATATATTTGTGTTTGAAAATTTGGATTATTTTAATTGGATTCTTTTTTATTTATGAACCGATTGAAATTAAACAAATACTAAATTTTTAGGGAGGTTTGCTAAAATATAATAGTAAAAATTTAATTTGGATCCTGTAGTTCCTGAGTTTGGCGTGCACAACGTCACCAACAACGAGGTGTGCGTATCAACAAACAAGCACAATTTTAAAAAATATTGTTTAATTTTTATTACATATATAAATGCCCCCAATAGTAGTTTTTCTCTTATATTTTCCATGGACGGACAGTGATCAGTTACCTTATTTTTATATGTATTGATTTAATGAATGGATCATTAATGCTTATTATTATTGTATATAATCCTGTAATTATATATATTTTTTAAATCTGTTTTTATTTGCGGACTTTGAATGATTAAATTACAAATATGATTTATTTATATCGTTTTCCTTAAAACAAAATGAAAAGCCACAACAATAACAAATATTCTTATTAGTAAGCATATAGACTTAAGTGTATGTATATAACAATTAAGCTTTACAGAGTTAGGTTTAGGCTTTAGACTTTAATAAATACCCACATCCATTATGTTTATATTAAAACGACATAATTTTCTGATGTGCTTCAGAAGTAAGTACACATTCGACTAAGATATTGTTAATTTATTTCGCACAATTCACCTTTAGGAGAAGTTACTTTTTTCATGTAAAAAACCAACGAAGAGTAAGAGCCATAACAATTTCATGAAGCGTCAATATTTTTCACGAAACTACAAATTATAGGGAAACTTGTACTGAATGAATTCTGAATAAATATATAATTTAATATCTATATTTATCTTTCGCCAAAATACTCTATCCACATTTTTCTAATATCATCCTTATATTTGATTAAAATTTCGAGAAAGTCAGGTATTAATCAATTTTCAATTATAATTTTTTTTTCTTCAACTAATGCGTTCGTGGTAATTTGTCAGCTTCTTCCTTTACTTCTAGCCCAAGATAGTGGCGTAGCTGCGTGGTGCGAGCGGTGCAGTCGCACCGGGTATCAAAAGAAAAGGGGCATCAAAGTCTACGATCAATTCTTCAATTTTTTTTTTCAATCAAGAGTCAAAAAATGTATAAGAAAAATGAGAGAATGAAAATGAAAAATACAATCTCGCTATCGTGTCACTATT
>DWAO01003307.1:0-14421 GCA_018230605.1 Heliconius congener | reverse complement strand
TAAATATTTCATCTCCTCGAGTGGGGATCGAACCCACAACCAGTCGGTTTCACAGATAGTCACACTTTGTGCCACTGCACCATGACTGGCCTAATTTTAATTTCATTTGGATAATTTGTGATAACGCTAAAGTGTACATCAAATGTACTAAGAATTCATTCATTAACTGTGTTCTTTATTGGCTGTTATAATTGTGAATTATTTGTATTGTATTTTTTTGCATTGTATAATAATTTATGTTTTTTACCGTACAACCTCCCAGTGTATTTTCTTATACAACTTGACGTTGGCGAAGTGCTTTGCTCAAATGGCAAGTTCGTAACGCCATAATAAAATAGCAGAAAAAAAACGGCGAATCCAAAAACCAAATTTATTTCTGCCTATTCCTAGAAAAACGATGAAGATTAATGAATGTCTCATCTGATAATAAAAGTTTTATAGCTTAACTTTCCTTTTCACTGATAAGCGTTCTCCATATAGTTTGAACCACCTGCTCCTGTTTTCCAGTGAAATTAAAGCCTGGAAACTTAAATGAATATTACATTAAACTGTCAATACCAGGTCCAATGAAACTGATAACATTTAAGTGTTATTAACGTTAATTTAACTTTTATAAATTAATATTTATCGGTGATTTCATTTGCATTTGTTATTTTTTTGTTGTAGTTTGTTATCAATATTTCCTCATTTATCATATCAGAGGAGGAAACCTACACGAGGTTAAGGCACATACGTTTGCTTTCTATGTTAGATTGAATTCTGGAGGCATTGCGTGGTGAGTGGTGGAGACAACGCCGTGCTTTGCCTCATAACCACAGCGAACACACAGGCTAAGCACGGCTGTACCCCTGAAGCACGACAGTTTGAATAAAAATATTTAATAATGTATATTCTGTGTAATTGTATTATAAAATAAAATTGTTTACCACCGATGTACGCAGATTTTTCGTTCTTGGCTTCCAGTAATTAACAGATTAATTGCAGGAAACTTTTAGATATTAATGTAATCTAAGTTTATCTTATCTTTTTCCATAAAATTAATATATACCAAAAATATTCGATAAGAAAAGTTTGTCCACCTTCTCTCTGCATTTCTCTGTCATTCAAAAGAGCGTACGGGTCCCCAAAGGTAAGTTATATCGCCACCATTACACACGCCAAAATTATTTCAAATCGAGATTATACATACATCCAATCAAACCGCACCCCGCTAATCTATCGGGCGTAGCGCTGCGCCAGACCGCAACTGTGCATCAAATGTAGAACGTTCCTTTTGTAATCCATATTGAGTTCTCTTTTTTACTAATTTGTTAATTTTACGAGACATTTTTTTTTCATCATTCTTATCACAGATGTGTGTGTGATAATAATTTTTATCGTATTACGGGGGGGAGTATCTAGAGATATCTTCGGGGGGGCCTGAAGTTTAGCTTTGAACAGATATGTCTGTATAAAAAATTGTTTTTTTAATTATTCAGGGCCAATTTTTTGTTAGTAAATATTCTGGAGTGGGCGAAAACTATTCTGGAGTGGACGTGGAGCTCCAGTAGCTCTATATGTAGTAAAACACCTCTCAACTGTGCCACGATAAATTAACTTAATACAAATTACTTTCTATTCTGAAATAACTAGTGTTAATTGAAATGCACGCACATGCATCAATCTCAGGTATAAATCAATCTTTAGATTAACTTGCCATTTCCTTCATTCCTGCATCTATTTATAAATATAGGAAAAAAATGTGACTAAAATCGACTGGTTGTGGGTTCGACCTCTCTCGAGGAAGTGAAATATTTATTTACATTTATATTTTCATTTCTTCGCTCTGCTGTACAGAGCGAATTCAATGCCTCCAGAAAGCACGCAATGCCTCCAGAACTCGGCAGAAAGTGGGGAACGGAGTGTCTTAACACTAGGTTCCTTCTGCCTACCCTGCTGTGTGCGGAATACAGCGTGAAGCTGATTTAATTTTTTTTTTATGTAACTTATCTGTGTTATTTAACGAGTTTTGGGTTGGTTGTAGATACAAAAAATATACATACTTATAAACGAATTAATAATTATAAATGAATTAATACAAGTAGATACTGTCTGTATACAAGACAGTTTTGGAAAAAAAAGTAAATACACCAAATAGGTTACCAAATAGATCTGATTCAGATAAGAAGCTGTCGTGGTGCAATGGCTTAAAGTCTCACTGTAAACGCGACGATTGTAGATCCCATTCCCATTAGTAACAAGATAAATGCTGTTACTTTGCATCCCTAACACACAATTCCTCGAAGTGTCTTAACACTAGGCCCCCTCTGCCAACCCGACATACAATGAGAACCAAAAAAAATTGTAATAAGAAAAAATTAAGACCAGTTAATTTATACATGGATACCTGGTCACACAGTGGTTGTCTGTATATATTCCACTCTAGGCAGTATTTATATATAAAATAAATATTATAGGTCAATCCCATTCCATCCCATCCCATCCCATGTTACCTAATAAAAGCTTTAGATAAAAACATAAGTCTTATGAAAATTCTATAAGCGAGGGACAACAAAGGGAAACGAATGAGTTCCTTACATCTAGTGTTATATTTTTCCAATACAAATCCAACGTGTATTGAACTATAAAAGTATTAGATATAATAACAAAATGTATGAAAATACTAAGATTTGGAGGCCAACCAGTCTGGTCTGGTGCGCCATTGAAATGCCGCCAAGCTGTCGATATTTAGGCCAAAAGAAATAAACAGAGCACATTCATATTTAACCCGCCGTCACGTCATACAAAACGCGTGACGTACGAAATGATAATGACACTTCTTTATCAAGGTGTTTTTTGTTCGAAGTATTTATTGTCGGTAAGTATCTATTGTACCGGTATTATAACCGGGGTAAGAGATGCAAATGATTTTTTTTTTCATATACTAGATACTACACCATAGCAGAGAAGAAAGTATATTCTAATAAAATAAACTGTTTTCCGCTCGCGTAGCGCAGCGCTGCGTTAAGTTCTGCTACTCAACACGCAATGTCTAAAAAATTTGCGAAAAGTGAGGAACGGAGCGTCTTGTAACTGAATTCCCTTCGTCTTTACTGTTATGCGGTAAAAGCGGTATCCTTATTTTACAACAAAAATTTATTTTTAATATAACCAAATTAAATTTATTCTGTGAAAACATTTTTAATTATGTTAGATCGTAAAATTTTGTGTTACTCGAAATGGAGCGATAACATAAACTGTCGTCACAATTGTAATTTTAAAGAGGAACGCTCCCTTTCAATTTCTTTTTTGTTTTAAATTGTAATTTGACAATTTTGACCTTTAGTTTTTTTTAGCTTCACGCTGTCGCATATCGCAGGGTAGGAAGAGGGGGAATCCAGTGTTAAGACACTCCGTTTCCCACTTTCAGCCGAATTTTCGAGGCATTACGTGATAAGTGGCAGAACTCAACGCAGCGCTTTTGTCTTGGTACCAGAGCGGAGAAATTAAAATATCAATTAATAATAATTCATTCTTTTGAGTAAGGATCAAATCTAAACATCGCGTTACAGTCACACGCTTGTGCCCCTACGCCACGCCACCTTTTTAGAACGGTGTAAAATAGTACTTTAGTAAATATGTTAAAAAAACGATCTTTATTTATTCTTATTTTTTTAAATAAAATTTACGCACAACGTATGAACTCAAATATACATTTTAAGAGAATATGAAGAAATAAAAACTTGCAGGAATTAGGTTATTTAAAAATAAAAGGAGAAATCTCAGTGAAATTTTAAATTAATTTGAATTTGTTAGTGTAAGTTTTATGAAAATTGTAATGAATAAAAAAATATATATATTAGGTTATAATGGAAGCTAAAAAAATATTTTCTAACTTTAAGAGTCGAATGCTTAGACATTTCTTATCTTTATTTAACATTTTTAAAGTTGTATTTCACACTTAAGAAAGAAAAATACTTATTTAGAAAATGTATAGACAATTGAACGGAGCGGGACTCGTACACGCGCCTCCTGGAAACCGACCAGAAGACCGAATTTATGATAACCAAAATTGGTCTGGATCATAACAATGATAAAAAAGCTCATATACTACAATCTTTATGCGATCACTACTATATCTTTATTTCTGGATTTGAATCTTGACTAATACTTTATATTAAATAATTAATAAATAATTTGACTTGTACTTGACTAATAAGGAACTATTGGTTCGAGTTCAAATATTCTTCGGCCTAAAATGAAACGAGGTTGCCGCAGATAAAAGCTAGTGAATTATAAAAATGTAATAAAAAAATATATATTTACTATTTTTTCCTTATCTAACAGCACTGTTGACGAGTCAAGGTCCTGTATGATAAATTCTTACTTGCTTGGGGGTGGCCAAGGCCGGGGCGCCGCCGCTCAGGCGCTACGCTTGAGGGCTTATTGTGAACTCCTTGATTGGTAGTTTATGAAATCAAATTTGTTTCATATAAGTACGGCAATACACCACGGTGGCTCAGGAGGTAAAAGGTCTTGTTGAGGTACAGACAAAATTGAAGCTTGACTAGAAATATTTACGTTTACAATTTTTTTTTTTGAGGTTTTCTTGGTGCAAGAGAACAAGATTGGGTCTGTAAAACGCGAATGTTGTTGGTTTCGATTTCCATTAATGAAATATTTTATATTTTCATTTCCTCGGTCTGGTCACAATGCAAAGCGCGGCGTTAAGTTTCGCCACTCAACACGCATTACCTCGAGAATTCAGCGGAAATTGGGGAACGGACCACAGGTTCCCCCTGCTGCTGTGTGCAGGATACAGCGTTAAGCTAAAAAAACATAACCAAAATTAATATTAATTAACGGATTTCAAACATACTTATAATTCCAGTAGGTATGTAAGTATATCATAATCCATCATGAGGCCTTGTTTTTATTAGGTTCTATTATTATTAAAAACACTACTTAGCGACTGTAAAACGCGAAGGTTGTGGGTTCGAGCCAAACTTAGGGGAATAAGTTATTTTCATTTCCTCGCTCTGTTAACAAAACAAAACGCTCTATTGAGATCCTCAACTCAGCACGCAGAAAGTGGGGATCACAGTGTATTAACAGTAGGTTCCCTTTTCCTACCCTGCTACATGCAGAACACAGTGTGGACATTAAAAAAACATAAATATATGTATTTTATAAATAATGATATAATAAAAAAATAATTCTATATAACAAATTTGATAAATTTTAAAAATAAAATTTACATGAATTTTAAATAAAGCTTTCAATTTTATTAAATTTTAAGTACAGTCCGAATTGAGGGCGCGGACAGTGTGATGTAACATAACCTACAATCGAAACGGCCTATAAAAGTTAAAACTAGCATCCCTGAATTGGGTCTATTAAGCGTCTTTAACCTTCTCCAAAAAAGAAGTATGAGAGTCGGAAGTTAAATGACATGTACGAGTATGTATGTGTATTCTTAGTCTTCCAAGCACGGTTGTAATTTTTTTTCCCCTCTTCATTTGCTATTTTAGGTGGCCGTCGTGGAGCAGCGCCACATCGTCTGAATGTAAATGCGATGGTTAAGGGTTCGATTCACGCTCGGATATGCTATTTACATTTTCTTACGAAAGAAAACAAAGTGCAATAAGAAGGGACTTTGGATAAGGAGTGCCCTAATACTAGGTATATTACTGAAATTTGACATGTAGGTTTCTTGAGGAATTTAGAGAAGCTCTAAGAAAGAATTTCTTGAAATTCGCACGTTTTATAGTTTACATAAACAATGTTGCAGGCTGCCACTAGTCTTAATATATTACGTTTATACTTTGCCTCTCGAGAGGAACACGAGAGGGCGTGTACCGAGTGACGTAATCGTCGGGCCCACGACTAAAAATACTCGCATAGAATAGGGTGGGATTCTATTTTTATTTAATAAAATGACCTGTATTCCGCTAGATGCATTATATGTTAGAAATATGATGTAAATATAAATAAAATCAGCTTCAGGTTGTATCCCGCACACAGCAGGATAGGCAGAGGGAACCTAGCCGAGAGGGAACCTTCTAGAGGCATTGCCAGCAATGATGCAGCTTAAAGCTGATTTATTTGATTCATTTATTATATTTGATATATAATTCACTTAAAAAAAACGTGAGTTCAAATTATCAACATTGAGTGACCTATTTAAGCCACGCTACCCCGGGATTGCGGCAGACCAAAGAGTGGCGACCTTTCTTTTTGCAATTCCTTATGCGTTGTTTTTACTTGGATTCACATAAAAAAACATATGAGTGCAATTCTTTAACAACAACGATTACCATAAATATATTTAAAGGTGATTGCGGCACAATTTTATAGGCAACCCTGGTGTAATCTATTCTACTATCATGTATCATAATATGATACTACGAATATGATAATACGAATATATTATATTCGTACAAACAAGAGTCCTATTATTCATACAATCAATGATTATTTTTTATTCTAAAATATTAATGACGCCTATGTGGGCTTAATAGCAAATTATTAAATTAAATAAGTTAATAATTTCACACTGCATCGCGATTATAGTGAGTTATAGGTAGCGTGAACATAGTATTAAGACACTCTGTTTCCAATTTTCAATTTTCGAGAACTGTATGTTTTTTGGAGTTCCATAACTCCAATTGAAAAAACAGAAAGAACCCTTACAGCATATCACCTTTTTGTCCGTCGGTCCGTCTGGCAAGACCATTTATCTCGAGATTGCGTGGAGGTATCAAGCAGAAATTAATGTCAATCACCACGGGACCACGGTCCTTTGGAGCAAAGAAAAAATCTTCAAGCATGTAAGTCAACGAAATCAAAAGAAACGAGCGTTTATGCATCGTTATTACTACATTTTGTATGAAATTCGCGTTATCAAAACCTATAGAGTACTTCCCGACTCCTTACAATTATAAAATTTAGCAAGAAGTGCGAAGTTGCAGTCCAAATAAAGGGAAAAATCCAAGAATTTTACTGTACTTCTAGTTGACATAATCGTGAAATTGGTACAGAGGCCGCGGTATGCGAGTACGACTCACATTTGACCGGTTTTATTTTATTACGTAACAATAATTAGTAAGCAGAATAAGCAAATAAAATAAAAGTTTTAAAATACTACTTGAAATATATATTTCCTTTCTTTTCTTTGTTATCATCGATACAAAAGACTGTCTTTAGCATATTAATTAGGAACCTTAATATTAGAATTTTCTTGGTTGATAAAAAAATACATTTTTATGAAAGGTAACCCGCTTTTTTGAGTTTCACTCTTTATTTCGCACATTGCCAAGTAGGCAGAAGGAATATAGAGTTATGACAATACTCACTTTCACAGAATTTTCGGGATATGTCGTGTTGAGGAGCCAAGACCGGGAAATTCAACGCCGCCCTTTGACATGTTACCAGAGCAGAGAATCAAACCTACAACCGCCACGTACAGTCACACGATGAACCTTTGCGCCATTACGGCTTTGATCCAAAGTCTTACAGGGAAAAACAATTCTTAATAAATGGCACTAGTAAACTATATGCTAATAAATACCAATACCAATATTGGCGCCGAAGAACATATCAATTCAATCATACCCTATGCATTAACAAACAATGCTTTATAGCTGCCGTCGTTAGATATAATAACTTCCGGCCCGTAAAATAACGTCGTTATTCTAACGGACGTGATGACGACATAATTGTTTTATATTTTGATGGGAAAATGAATAGCGTTCATGATATTTTATATTTGACCACCCCATAATAGATCAGTGTCCACTCTAGTAGTTTATTACCAAAAAAATAAGCCTGAAAAAGTTAAAGTTTAAGTCAAGACCTTTCCATTTTGAAAATAACTATTGGAATTAAAAAATTAAAATTAAGCTAAAGTGGCTTCTCGTTCTTTGCCTAAAATACAAATATAAACCTAAAAACATATATAAAAAAAGTGGTCAAAGCTTCTACATCAGTGGTGTTGAGAATATCTCTAAACGGTCAAGTGCCAGATTTTTTTTTTCAATTTTCGATTTTTACGAACACATACAGAAAGAGAGAGTGTTGGTAGTGGCAAGGTAGGGGTTTAGACCAGCCCCCCGGGCTACTGGCTTACTCTGTAGAAATGTACCACCTGGAAGCCGCATGCCTCATGCTTTATTAGTGCAAAATATGTTAGAAAACTTCGTTAGCGCGATTCAGGGTATTAAGTAAAAAAAAAGCACAGTTGCGTTGTTTCGCTTTAATTTGTTTCTATTTTTTTATTTATTTATGTATACAATAGACTTGATTATAAATATGTTCTTTCCGCCTATCCCGTTATGTATGAAAAAAATAGGTATATATCAAATACTCGTATGTAATATTAACCACATTCTTATTGTTACAGGTGTAAACTGATTCGCGTTACGTACCTCCAGAACCATCCAACCGCCTTATATGGATCAGAAAAAGAGCCCCACGCGTGCCACGCGACAGAACCACACTATCGAATGTAGATAATATCTCAAAAACCACCGATTATAATATTATCGGACATTGAACTCTAGGTGCTTTAATAAAGGACTTGCCTTATTATCCAAAATGTGTTTCGCATAAGATACTGCCATTAGGCGTAGTGTAGAAGTTGATAAAGTAAGGTACGGCGGAGTGTTGGTCGTGACGGTAGCGTGTGTGATGCGCCGGCGGCATAGCTCACTGGACGGACGGTTCATAGAAACGCAGCCTTTCACGCTGGTCTGACGAACCGATAAGGTAAGTTTTTGTGTTGTTCAAAATTTAGTTTTTGGACAATGTAATTGTATTTTAATAAGATATTTGATTTTTACTATTATTACACATTTAAAATTAAATTAATTAAGTGGATTAAGTACGTAGACTATCCGTCTACCCGTGACCACGGACTACTGCAAAGTATTCGGAATGTCGGGTCTCCAAAAATGTAATCCAGTTAAATCACTGGTTCCCAACCAGTGGTTCGCAAAAGCCTTAATATGGTCCGCGAACGATTTAAATTTTATGACTGGGCATGGTGGGGCATTTCTGTTTGATTATCAGTTAATTTTGCATAGTGGTCCCTGCTACCAAGAATGTTATAAAAGTGGTCCTTGATCAAGAAAAGATTGGGAACCTCTGAGTTAAATAGTTTCATTTAAAATGTATACTAACCTTCTTTTTTTTAGGATTCTATGTCAAGTTCACACAATTTGTCATAGGTTTAATCATGAGTTATATCACTTTCATTGTAGGGGTACAATTTGTGTATTTTTTGGACGAGGAGAGTGTAGGTACATATATACATCTCAAAAAATGCGATTTACTTTATTATTTGTTAAATGAATTCAATAATAAATATAAAAATATATACAGGTAATTTATTTATTTATATTTGGGTAGGCACAGGTAACCTAGTGCTTAGACTCTCCATTTCCCACTTTCCGCGGAAGTTTTGAGGCATTACATGTTGAGTAGCGGAACTCAACGCCGCTGCCGTGATACCAGAGCGAAGAAATAAATATAATCATAAATAATAATTCATTCCCCGGAGTGGGAATCGAAACCACAACCGTCGCGTTACATTCACACATTTATGACCCCGTGCCACGACGGCCTGGTAAATGACAATAAAATATACATTTAATAACAATTAACAATCTAATTAAATATCCTATAAATTCATGTTTAAATTCTGGCAACAAGAGAAAGCGTGGCGTTAGGTTCCGCCCTCAACACATTAGATCTCGAAAATTGGGCGGTAGCGTCTTAGCACTAACTTCCCTGTCTACCTTGGTATATGCGGGTTATATTGTTTCAAAAAAAAATTAGTTTTTCCTTTTCTTTTTATGAAACTTCTGTTATCTTCTTGAAAAACCAAGTTATAATTAAAATGCTCCTTTATCACTTTTTTCCTATTGTTATCTTATTTTTAGTCTATCTAGCCAGTAGCCACACCACAACAGAGTGTCTCTTGACATTGTCACTTGATTGCGCTGATTGAGCACGTCTCGTCGCTATTCCTAAGCCTAGGTTAGTTACCTAATATATTGATTAATTATCGCCATCACTGTTAAATCAGATAGCTTAGACAGGTCAGCGATCCAATATAAAAAGGGGACTAAACCCAGAGTGAACTTGGCACAAGTTGTATTCTCAATCATGACAATAAATGGATATATCAATAGTAAATTTTGTTTTTTTTAATAGCAAGTACAAGCGTCTGATAGTAAAAGCGATGGCTGTGGATTCGATGACATTCTGGGAAACGAATATATTTAAATAATTCTCATTTTTTTGCTCTGGTATAGAGACCACACCGTTGCCACACTTCACGCATTGTGATAAATTATCTCTTTACAAAAAAAAACGACTTCAAACAATAAGCTAAAAGTAAAAAATAAATTTACTTAAAATAAAGATTAAAGGTATTTTGATTTAGTTAAACAAAAATAATTAAGTATGAATTATTTTATAAATATTATGAATTGCCCCGAATGTCTATGGTCGCCATCATAAGGCCCGAACTATTTAAGTTTTCCTCAATATAAGTGAAGTAAATAAGGCCAGTCGTAGCACGGGGGCGCAAACTGTGACTGTAAACGTGCCTGGTTGTGGGTTCGATCACCACTCGAGGAAATGAAATATTTATTTAAAATAAAAGCGAAGATATGAAATATACATATCATCGCTTTGGTGTCGAGGTACCGCGCGGCGTTCCGCTAATCAACACAAAATGCTGCCAAAATTCAGCGGTAATTAGAAAACGGAGTGTCTTAACACTAGATTCTCTCTGCCTACCCTGCTGTGTGCGGGATATAGCTTTAAGCTGATTTTGATTGCAGTTGAGAAGTTTCCATAAGTATCCTTCGTCTTCATTATCAGACCCCTAATGACAGTCACAAATCATCTAAGTTCTCATTCTAAAGTTCTCAAGTTGATCATCAGCATGGATCTCATAATCAAAACCTAACCAAACTACCGTTGAAGTATATATATCCTCCCCAATAAAAAAAGGAAATCGGTTGGCGTGATATTGAACTATTCGTCCATTTGTCGCGCACATACTCAATGCAAATTTTAAAACTTATAAAATTTTTTCATGACCGAATTATCAGACCTGGACCAAATTAAAATGGGATCATCAAGACGCGCCAGAAAAAAAAAGAATCATCAAAATTGGTCCACCCAGAACGTTCTGAGGAAACAAACATTAAAATATTACAGTCGTATTTAGATCCCCTCTTTTCGGAGGAGAAAACTTTCTTTCCAAAAGTCGGTTAAAAATGAGCGGAAAGTGTCTTAACGTACACTACGTTCATGTTTTTTATACTTCTAAAATATTTTCCTTTCTTTAAAGACATGATGGGATAACATAGAGATTTTAACAAATAATTATTAAATGAAATAAAATAATTCTAATTACAATTTGGTATATTCTTTGGAAAATATAATATAATTTTAATACTTTTCATAAGTCTATATTTCGTCAGTTGTCGTTAATTATTTCAAGACGGTTATCATGATTTATGCAAACATAAAAATATTTAAACGCACATATATAATTTATAGCTAATTACAATAAGTTTCGTTATATCGCCACTGTGTGGAACGTTAAATATTTTATATGACTATAAATTTTTAAGCTCATAGCACTATCCTTTTAATGACAAATATTAAAGAAACGAAGAAATTGAAATTAAAAATTGGTTGTAGGGCACAGCTGTTACAGAGAACTTGAAACATTTCTAGTTTTTCATGATATTTTACTAGGACTGCAAACTCGCGCTTGCTACTCTCGCAGCAATCATAAAAAAATACAATACTATAACCCTTTGAAAGACAAGTCTTTGCTATTCCACACAAACTAATTAAAAAAAATTGCTCACTCAAAATTTTTATTATAATTACAAATTTGTGATAGCAGAAAAAAATCTAAAGTACAAGGTAGCTATAAAGCTATACCTGTTGATGTATATTAAAAAAGCTATTAAGTTATAAGAATTCGAATATTATAAAAGGCATAAATTTAGTCAAGTTTCTAAAACTAATATGAGAGCAATGTGAATAAAAAAATACATTAAAATAATTTAACAAAAGTCTTGTGTTCTTATCTTTACTGTTTTTTCTACATACTTAGTAGAGTAGACAGAGGACACGTTCCACATTGAGTTGCGGAAACCAACGCCACGCTTTGCCTTCCAGTCGGAAAATGAAAATAGTTTAAATAAAATCGTCCCTCCAGTTGCGATCGAACCTACCGCGTTTCCAGTCACCGTTGCCCCGCTGCGCCATGATTGCGCCTTTATACTTAAATAATCATAATATCAAATTCCCATGAACAAACATAATATCATCCAGACTTCGGCGGAAAATGGGAACGGAATGTCTTAACACTATGTTCCCCCTTCCTACTCTGCTGTCTGTGGGATACAGTGGAAAACAATTTTTTTTAAAACAATAATATAACGAATTCAATACTTTCATTTTGATCACTTCCGCTACATCGACTAATGTCCTAAATACAAAGCACACGTAAGAGTCCGAATTAACCAACGCGTACGATACAAACAAATCTCGCTGATCGTAAAGAAGTGATGACTTTCAGAGAACTGAAACTGAAATAAAGACGAGGCTGTTGCTATAAATCAATGGAACGTCAAACAATATTACGGCACTAGGCGCAAGCGGGAAGCGGTTTTAGGTTTTTTTTCTATATGAAATTTTATGAAATGAATAATGGGGAACGGTCTGTCTTAACACTACATTCCCTCTGCCTACCCTGCTGTGTGCTGGATACAACGTGAAGCTGATTAAAATGTCAAATTGAATGAATAGTGGAGTAGTGCTTACTAAATAATATAATTTAAAGAAATGTTCTACTTAAGGCTAACTTTAAATTGTTTTTTTTTCTTTTAATTGAATACTTATTAGGCTGTTATAAAATAAGTCTAACACATAATACATAAAACAATGTTCACACGTTTCGTCGAACACGTTTTTGTTCATTGTATAAGTATAGCATTTATTACTTTTTAAAATAAATCATATAATATTTGAAGACTAGCGTTTAGTTATGTGGCATTCCAATTATGTGTAAATTGATAATTTCACTCTGAACTGTCTGTGCAAAACGTAACTCCCAACATCCACTTTCATTAGACTAACCAGTTGGTTCTGACTTGTTATTGTAAGAACTAAAATAACAAATCAAAAGACGTTAGAACTAGTTTTAGAAAAATTTTGTAACAACACTTACCTTAAAGTTAGCTCACAAATAAACATTTTGCCAATTTTATACGATAGCATCTTGAAGTATAATATCCTTGAAGCAGTCTCCTACAAAATATTGCAATAAGTCTGCAAAACGACAAATTCATACACCGAAACACGAACCATTTGGTACAATAAAAATAAAATATTTTCTAGAAAAAGCATATATTCAATCAATTCAAATCATAAGATTTATTCTTTGTATTAGACCTTTGACTAAGCTAGCTAGATAGCTCTAACTGTTTAGTTGAAGATAGCATGGGTACGTACTCTCTGTTTAAAATTGTTTCTTTGTCATATAAAATGGTTTTGCGGGGAATTTTATTGCACTGTTTTATTGAACAGAAATCTCCAGTATTAACGCCCAGCATTCTTATTGGGACTGTTCTGTTTCGATTTTTTAAAAATAGTGACTATAAATATGAAGAAAAAAGACATTCTGGCGAATCATCATAATATTAAAGGAATTAATTGACCAGAACCACACGCTACAGACGAGTTTCGAGAAACATTACTAAAATAAGTAAACAGTTTCGAAGCGTTTTAAAAAGATGGAAATGAAACAAAAGTAAAGACGTTTATTGTCACATGAATAGCAACGAAGAAACATTGACCGCGTGTCGTGTTTGAACATTTCTTCAACTGCAGTAACATGATAAGGGTTACTACACTATATAGTCACTGGTGCCGAAAAGAGAATTGTCTACGATAATTTAAAGCGTAGGAAAGCTTGGCCGGCTATAAAAAATGGCTGGTTTTATATTGTAATAAAAATATATATTCAAGGCTACTTATTCTATTATTTTACAAATATATTTTGATGCGAAAATTCTAACCAAAACATTTTAAGAATTAATTTTCCATGAAATAATAGGTATACGTTAAAATATTGAATAGAAAACTTCCAGGAACTTTGCTTTTTTAATGGATTTTATAAACGACAATTTAATAAATAGCAAGCGTTATTCATTTTCAGTTAATAATTGGAAATGTATGTGTAATAGATTAAGATTCAAAGAGAAATCAGTTATCATTAATATACCTATTATGCAATAAAAAAGGAAATCGATATCTATTAAACACGCATATAGTTTATTACAGAATATAATAAAAATACTTATTTAGAAAACGTATAAAAATTTGAACGTAGCGGGACGCGAACCC
>DWAO01003306.1:0-14421 GCA_018230605.1 Heliconius congener | reverse complement strand
TTATCCTTTAACACCCTGGCAATTTTTTTTTTAAATATTTTCAATGTACAGAAACGACTCTTCTACAGATTTATTATAAGTATAGACTAACTAGAATGCTAAATAATGTGTTTTATATAGTACATAAAATTTAACAAAAATAACTTTCAATTACTCTCATAAAAATATATGACAAAAACATCATATTATTTGAAGTTTTATTAATTACAATCCTAAAAATATAAGTTTTCACATCTACAAATATCTTTGTAGCGAAAAGTTTATAACGAGCTGGTTCTTATCGCGCTATCGGTGGCATAAGTACCCAAGTTTATACTCAGAATATAATTTCGAAAACATCATTTTACTATTAAATTTAATTTATTTGAACTAGATCTGAAATCTATACAAAACTATAATAATTAAATTTTTATACTTAGAAATATCGACTAGAATTACTCCATTTTGATAATATTAATGCGGCGGCGTGTATTGCAGAAATTAGAAGGCAATTTGCATATTAAATAGACAGGCCTATTACAGAAACTTTATATTTATCGAAACAAATATTGCAACAATTAAAAAATACCTCCTAATGTACGATAACAAAAGGAAATTTACAAACCCTCCATTCACAAACTACAAACACACTCCATTCCATATTAAGTCACTTCCGTCTCCCACTTTCTGCCGAAATTTTGATGTATTGCGTGCTGAGTTGCGGAACTGAACGCCTCGCTTTGCTTTGTCATCAGAGCCAGGAAATAAAAATTAAGTATTTCACTGCCCCGAGTGGGTATCTAACTCACAACCGTCGTGCTTACAGTCCGTCGACGAAGGCCTCAAAAGAAAATTATGTTTCGTATTATCTTATAATATGAAAAACATTCTTCGATCATAATAATATTGAATATATTCGTTCGTCTGTTCAATAAAGAGTTCTATGAAAAATACACAAATAAGAACAAAATCGTAGATCACAACAGGCAGCACTCCTTAACAATACTTTAATATTGGCTCGAAGCAATCAATTTATGAAAATGGATCCTCGAATAGATTAACATATATTTTTTCGAAATTGCCGAAGAATATTCAGATCTCTCCAATTTTCTCTCAAAGTTGGGTACTCTATTGAAATTCTGACGATATTGAATATTTCGATCCGGAGGTTGTCAGGCAAAATGCATATGTATGAGAGTTATCCTTCCAGCACTTATCGTTTGTTCACTCATTAGTTTCTCTTTGTTTTATAATATAATGATATGACATAAGGCTGACTTTAAATTAAAATTTAATGTTAAAGTTTTAGAACAGTTTTTTTTTCTTGAACTTAATGTCGAGGCACTCCATTTACTCACTGAATTGAGTGCCGGGTGGTGGAACTCAACGTCACGATTTGTATATCAGAGCGAGGAAATGAAAAAACAACACATTGTTTTCCCTAGTGGAGAACGGACCCAAGACTACATGTAAAAGTCAAGTTAAAAAATAGCTATTATGGGTATATAGCTATTATGGGTATTATGGGTCTCTTAGATATAGAGTTTTTATAATATAACACAAATTTTGAAGATTAATTACGTATACTAGTATGCAAACATATGCGGTGAGGCCAGTCATGCCGCGGGGGCCCAAACGTGTAACTGTAAACAGGTTATGGTTTCGATTCCCTCTCGAGGAAATAAAATATTTAATATGTTCATTTCTCCGTTCTCCGGGTACAGGCAAATCGCAGCTTTGACTTCCGCCACACAACACGCAATGTTTTCAGAATTTCGCAGAAAGTGGGGAGCGGAGTGTCCTAACACTAGGCTCCCGTTGCTCTGCTTCCCTGCTACAAGCGAGACACAGCGTAAAAAATAAATTACATAAAAAAATTACCTATATAAGTCCTACATACGTATGAGTAGACTGTATTTGAATCAAGTATGATTGACGATTATTGTGATAGTTCATTAATTAATGAGTAGTGATAGTGAAGAGCAGAGTCGTGTCTTCGCATAATATTATGTTATATCCAATAATACAATATGAATTTCGTCCCATTAGGTAAAACACATATTTAAATAAAAACTATAAGAATTTCTTATATTTTCTGTATTTGTGGTTTTTTTTAAACTGTTCTTTTTAACCTCAACTTTAATATAAAATTTTCTTTTTAATTTTTAACTTTCACGATAACATTTATACGATTATCTTAATAGATAGATACTTTGACTAATTATTGAGTAAAAATATTCATATTAGCTTATTTGACTTTGACTTTGACTTTTGTAAAACGGAAATTGATTAAACGAGAAAATGCATTTCATTTTCCATAGCGTAGGCTGTGTACAATGTCGGGCCGTACGAGGGTCGGGTCTACTTTTAGTGGGTAAGCTATCGGCTTCCACTGCAAGAGTCACATACACCCGGTTTCAATTTCCATAGCGAGGGCTCGTAACAAGTTTTCGTTTTCGTTAAAAGCTTGTATGTGTTTGGATCGAATCAGTGGTCGACATTTTAGAACCTTTAGCATAAAACTCTTTCAGGTCCATAATTCTTATTGAAAGATCTCTGTCATCTAGTGATGATCAAATTCATCGTTAATAAGGATTTCAAGAAAAGCTATCACTAAAACACGTCTTGATACGCAGACGAAGCAGGCTGAGAAAATTTCATTCTATTATTGGGGGTTGGATTCAGGCGTATTAACTAATCAAGGTAACGAAAAAAAACCAATAATAAATATGAATTTATGTAAAGACAGACCCTTTTCAAATGCGCCATGATGGCCATTTATATTATTTACTTTGTTATGTTAAGCAAATATAAAACATTCTTTTTGTTTTATAACGAAATGACAAGACACTCTGTTCTCCGCTCATTCTCACTTTATTCGTAACATTGAGGTCGTCGTGGCGCAGCGTGCGACTGTTAACGCGACGTTGTGGATTTTTATTTCCACTCGGGAAAATTAAATTCATTTTCTCGCTCTGTTAGCCAGCCAACAAGAATTTGGAGGAACAGAAATGTCTTAATAGAAAACGGTGTGGCTTATCACTAGGGCCCCAGATTCCCTCTGCCTACCCTGATATGTACGGGATACTATGTGATATTAAAAAACAAAATTCAAGACTTTGTGTGTTGAGTGGCAGAACTCAGCACTTCATGAAACCTACTGCGCCATAATGCTCCCAAAATTATGTTGACACTATCAGCTTCACGCTGTATCCCGCACACAGCAGGGTAGGCAGAGGGAACTTAGTGTTAAGACACTCCGTTCCCCACTTTCTGCCGAATTCCGGAGGCACTGCGTGTTGAGTGGCAGAACTCAATGTTGACACTATAACTTGTAATTAGAATAATCGTCGGCTTAGAGTGTAAACTTGCTAAAAAAAGTGTTAAAAATGATCTTTATATTATTTCATGTGCAGAGAATACAAATCAATTTTCGAAATTGTAAAAACTTCTGATAATACCTACTCATAATTTTTAAACACGTTTTTTCGCTCTCCTGATAATTTGCTTAAAACGTGAAATTTCAATTCTTATATATTTATTTAATTTTAATTTCAATTTTAAAATAAATATCTGTAAAGATTAAAGAAGCACTATTGAACTTTATATTTTCATAGTATACTCTATGACGTGATCACAACGTTCTTGTATAAACGTTTAGATATCTCCTACGTGATATTTTAAACTTTTAGGAAAATGTTTATTTTTCCCATTGGAAGCTAAGCTGAAAAAAATGTATAATATTTTATGTAATAAAATATTTGATGTCAGTTCTATATCTACTCGAGGTAACGAAATATTGAATATTTTGATTTCTTAGCTCTGGTGAGCGAGTTAGGCGAGGCAAAACGTGGCGTTAAGTTCCATCACTCAAAACGCAATGTCTTCAGAATTTGTCGGAAAATGGGAAAAGGAGTGTCTTAATACTAGGTTCCCTCTGCTTACCCTGCTGTGTCCGGGATACTATGTGAAACTATAAAAAAATGTTTCTTTTGCAAGAATTTATAGAATAAGGAGTACTATTACACAATATAATCAAAATTGAATTTATAATTAAGTGCTTAATATACATAGAATTTAATCAGTCCATTCGATGGACAAATATCTTTAGAGAACGAACACAATGATTGAAGAGCCATTCAATTATATTGAGTCGACAATGCCCTGGGATCAAGATACAAATAACCTAAGTAAACCGAGACTGGCTTGAGTTCTTGAATGTCGTTGAACATAATACTCTTCTGAGTCAAACATCAAAGCAGTCTTACGTTTTCCATAGTGCTTACCTAATAACACAAAATATATATGTAACATTTTTCTTTGTAAGTATGGGTACTTAAGATCGAATGGAAAATAATAAGTATTACTTTGTTTTTCAACAGTAAGGAAGAGTAACGCGAGTATATGATGTGCTTATAGATTTAGTAACGTCTCGTTTGAGAAAGAAATCGTGTGACACGAAATATCGAAATATTAGATCATTCTCATCGATATGACTTACTTTATACCAGGACTGGTTTCTAGAAATCGCTTAACAAAAATTCTACCACATACATGTCTTTATCGTGTGATGGCTAAAATTACAAAGACATTTAGCAGCTCTTTCGACTTATAACAATTACAATTGCAGGCGCGTTAACGCCATTTTCGTAAGCCTGCCGTATTGTATAAGTGCGAATTAAACGTAACATTCCCGTTGTGCTCCGGTTCTATTACCCTCTGCCACCGCTTGGGGTTGCAAACCTATATAATAAAATGATACGATTTTGCCTTTGTTATACTGGAAATGAGTACTTGTAAGTGCTCCTTAAAATGTTTTACATATATGATAATCATGTTGTTACAATATTCTTAAATAGATCAATTGATATATGTAAATAAAAAAAAATAGCTTCACGTTGTATCCCGCACACAGCAGGGTAAGCTAAGGAAATCTAGTGTTAAGACACTCCGTTTCCGATCTTACGCCGAATTCTGGAGGCATTGCGTATAGAGTGGTGGGATTCAACGCCCCGTTTTACCTCAACACCAGAAATTTAAATAATAATCGAATCGAATATATCGTTCTCTTGAGTGGGGACCGAACCCACAACCATTCGCGTTTATAATCACACTTTGTGCCCCTACGCCATGATTGGCCTCTAGAAATATATATTTATGTAATCATTAAAAAAGTTATTTAACAGAGAATAGTTTGAGTATTCAATTGCATATATTTACACATAATAAATTCAGCACAAATAAAAGTACATATATATGTTGGCGCTAATAAAATTTAGAAAAGACAAATTTTGCAAACCGTATATTTTGCGTCATGGAATTCACTCGAAGCATGAATGAATGTGGAATTATTCAGTACCATAGAATATAGTGGTATGGAAGTGATACAAAATATTTTAGGTCTTCATATGAATAATGAATTAGCTTGAGTGATCGTTGTTATGTAATGGAGTGTCTGTATAGCGTTTCAATATTGCTTTTAACTACTTCTTGATGTCTTGACTATAGAGTGTTAGTCTATCTCAAATCACAGATCCATATTGATAAATATGTATTTATCATTACTTATTTCTTATCTTAGATTTTAAATGTACAAATGTATTAAAATCAGGCTGAACATGGGGAACGGAGTGTCTTTACACTAGATTCCCTTTGCATACTCTGCTATTCGGGAAAAAAAGTGAAACTGCATTATTTGCTATATATTCACGGCAAAAACTGTATAGGCCTGAATTGTGATACCATTTCCATCGTAAAACTCAATATTTACTCTAAGTTATGAATTTTATTTTTACAAAACTACCCTCAACTAAAAATTCCATGTTCATTTTTATTGTTATTCCTAGCTGTTGTGTATTTTGCGCCAAATATGAGAGTGTGTTAGATACGAGAGTGCTACATGTATGTAGTTTTTATATAAAATGAGTACAATAGGAATGTAATAAAAATTAGTGGTACTTTTTCGTTTCACGCTGTATACAGCATATAGTGGAGTAAGCAGGGCGAACATAGCGTTAAGAGACTCCGTGCCTCATTTTCCAGCTAATCATCGAGTTCAGTAAGATTGCCTGTTGAGTGGTGGAACTCACTTTTTCTTCTAATCAATTAAAATAATTTATTCCCAGCCTAACTTATTACGCTAACAACACGAAATTGCTTTGAGCTGCAATAAAAGGAGACAGGAAATTTTGGGCCCAAATGTAAAGGGTTGAGATATGGTCTTTTCAATTTTAGATTTTCAATAATCAGCTCAATTGACAATCTGGAAACGAAGATAAATGAGAAAAATAGTTTTAGAGTACTACGAAAATAAATTATTTGCCATTGCCATATATTATTAGTATTGCCATTAAACGCACTTATTAGTGCACATATTTATAGTAAAAATAAAGAAAATGTCAATTAATTAATGAAAAAAACAAAAAAAACCTATTTTGAATCGATTAAAATCGATCATATTTTAAAAGACAGATGTGACAGCTAATTGACATTGACTCCTCGTCTAATGATTTTTGCATTTTCTCTTCACTTGATGCATTTTGAGTGCTTTCCCGTATGTTTGATATTTTCAACGACTGCTGCTTTGTTTTCACGGAGTTTTTCTCAGTAATCATCTATTTTATAGAAGCTGTTTTTATAAAAATTGTGCTGTGAACTTTACCTTAGTTTTACCAAATTGTTCTGAGATTGCTGACTGACAGAGTTTTCAGGAAGGGAATGATGTAAATTAATCCATTAAATCATACCATTTTCACCTCTTTACATTCTGGACCCAATAATGTATGCAATCGTTTCAGTCTCCTTTCTAAATTACTATTAGTATTTGTGACATTAACTTTATATGTGACTTACAGTTTTTATTGACTGTAAAACATTATATCAATTATAAACATTAATAAACGTAACTGCTTATGCAGATGTTTTTGTCACGATTTTTTCGGCTCCATCAGAGATTGGACATTGGTTTTAGAGGAGCTAAAACTTCGCAAACAATCGCAGAATTTAAAGCCTACCTTTTGGTAATTATAATTTTTATTAGATACGCTGTATTCCGGGTAAGTTCCCCATTTCATCATTGTTATAAAATTAATACGGAAATTAGTGTATAAAAATATTGTTTACCCAATTCATCTACAGTAAAAAAATATATTGAATCTGAAATTTAACTTATAATATAATATTATATTATATCTTTCTGAGTGTTATTTTAAGGTAAGTGTGTACAGTAACGTTAAAAGCCCTTAAAACGTAGCTTTGAGAGAGCTATGCTTTTATAAATATAATTTATTTTTCCTTTCAAGTTAAAAAGGCCCACCTTTAACTTGTAAATTAAATAATAAGTGGTTTTCGGTCTAAGTATAGAGCTGTACGTTCGAGCTTAACAATGCAGAAGTTATTATTTAGAATAAAAAAATGTTATTCTAAACGATATTTTTTTATTGTCAATACTAGCGACCCGCTTGCGGCTTCTCCCGTTTTGACTATATAATTATTAATTCGCGATTTTGTCGAAAAACATTCTTTTAAATGGTATAACTTTGTTATTTATAAATAGACTGAAATAAAACAATCACTAAATGTCAATGGAAACTTGCCAAAATACAAAAATGAAAACTGCAATTAATGAATGAATTAAGCCCTTGGTAAGATTAGCGTGAACAAACGCACAGGTAAAAAGACAAAAACAAAATCATTGTTTTTGAGTTCTATTACGTTATTAAATGGCACCAATAACATTTTTTCTTATGTATTTTTCGATTTCGATTATTAGATTTTATTATCAGTATTAATAAGTATAGGTAAGAACAGAAATAATGACCTAATGTAGTACTTTAAAAAAAAGAATGCACAAAAGTTTTTAAAAATTACAAATACAATTACCTATCTCCCACGTACAATGAAGTACGAGTAGCTAAATGTAATTGTAATAGACACCCTACAGCTTTCCAGATAAAATTGTAGACTTATTCTTTGCCTCTTAACTTTTGAACGCTAAAGTTGAACCATTCATCTCAGCGACGTTTTAAGTGCTTAAGTGGCCGAGTTGGATGGTGAAATCGTGTTTAATTTTTCCGAGCACGGAAAAACTGAATTTTTGTACCACTGTATGCAATATGAATTATGAATCAGAAAAACGTTAAGTTCAGTTAAAGATTTCGCCGCATATCAATGTAATCTACTTTAATAAATTAAAACTTGTCTTCCGTTTAAGTGACTCATAAGTAAATCTTTTAATATAATAAAAATACAACATTGGTATTTTATTGTGAATCACACACTAAAGAGAAAAAAAAATCATAGAAAGTTGGGAATAAAGATGGCTTTGAAAGATAGGAGCGCAGCGGTCACTTCTTCCACCATAGAGGTCATGCCCTTATCCTAGTGCAAAACTCCTCACAACCAAATCAATTTTTATAATAGTTCATTAAGTACTTATTATAAGACATACAGGCTGGAAGAGGCAGGGCTCCTTATACGAAACAGCATATAGGTTAAAATATTTGAAGCCCATACCTACAGAAATAAGTCAAGATAACTCAACAGTAGACGTAGGATTCTTTTTGATAGGTTTATGTGTGCGTGCGTAGTTCTTGACAAATGGCGTTTTATTTTAAAACAGCAATTTTATTATTTATTTTGTTTGAAAAAATATTTTTTTCATTTTTGGAAAAAAAAATGTATTAGGCTTTTATGGAGTAGTTAAAACTATGGTTTTATTTAAAGTGGTGCTGACGCTTCCACTCTAAAATCTAAAATCAATGTGTAAAATTGTGAAATATAAAATTATATAGACTCGCTTAACACCTTAGATCTAAGTGATTTTTTTTAAATAATGTAAAGTAAAAAAATATATTTTCTTATAATAGATATTAATTATATTAAGTAAAAAAGGATACGGACTAGGTGTCTGCAGTGCTGTACTAAATAATAATAAAAGAAAAAAAGTTGAGGCTTGACCTTGCGTTTCTTGAATTCAAAGTTTCTACATATTTTATTTTATTTAAAACAAGACTTTTGGTATAATTTTCAATATTTTTTTGTTACAATAGACAAAATTTCTTAATAAACGAAAACCAAGTCCAATTCTATGGCATTATTCTATATGAATGATTATATGTTCTACTTAAATGTCACTATAAAAAAAAAACTCTTATACATTATTGACAATGTCATAAAAAGATTTATATTTTATAAAATATATTGTGATTCACTAAATGTACTTTTAATAAGTAATGTTATTATTAAATTTTTTATGGTATGTTCTTCTACTGCTTTTTTTAAATATTTATATTATATGTATGTTATGTGGCGACGTACCTATTATAAAATTAATTCTTTTATTTTCATAAATTATGAAATGTTGCATCTACTATTTTGTTATTATTCGTAATTATGGCAATACGTGACAAAAATCTGAGACTAGTTTTTTAATTGTATTTTAAAATGAAAATATAGGTAACATTTTATTAATTATTTTTTAAATTTATTATATAAGTAACATTTTCATTTTAGGTTATTTGTTTTTATAGTAAATATCTGCGCTCGTCCTATATTCAAAAGTATGGAAAACGATTATCTCAATCAAAACAATCCCAATACCAAATCAAATAACTTTGAACTTAGAAATAAAGGTCATAATTTTTTCGAGTACCTTGAAACTCAAATTAAAAATGTACCTCAAATAGCAAAAGATAGATTAGAATTTAAAAGGAAAATGGCATGTAAAGAAGCAAAGTTTAATGATTTCGAGACATATGAATCAACTAAATCACATCCTGGAGAATATCACGGTAACATACTGTATAAAATAGTCAAGAGTAAAAGTAAAAACAAGTCATCTATTGAAAATGAAAAATTAAATAAAATTTTAAAGAACACTTATCTAGAGACAACTACAATAATGGTTCCAAATTTTAGAATTGCCGATTATTCTAAAAATTTTTTTGATCTAAAATCTGTAACGTCATCTTATGACGACGAAGAATTCGATACGGCAGAAATAGAAGCAATTTTAAATGGAATCAAGCATAGAGAGATTGAAATGGTTGTAGAACATGATCCATCGATTACTAGTCTTATTACAAGTACTGTTAATGATCTAACATATCGGTCTACATTATATTCACATAAAAATACTCTTCCATCTGATATATCACCCGAATATTTAAACAAGGAAAAACGTAGAAAAATTACGAAGAAACATCCTAAGATCAAATATCAACTATTGAATCATATTTTTGCGAGGTCTATAAAACAAGAAGTATCAACACCACCCCAAAATACTGAATGCAAATTACAAGACAAAATTAAAAATGTATTTGAGGCAGTTAAGAAGAAAATAGCTCATGATTACAATAAAGAAGTTACATATACCAAAACATCACTAAAAAAAATGTATAAAGATATAACAAATAAATTATGTAATATAACCAACACGTCCCAAAAAGAGCTACCACCATCTACCAAATCTATATCAAAAAACACTCTTAATAAAACAACGCCAAAGTTACGATACAGTCGTAGTACTGAAAGGTACACAAGTCTATCAAATAAAAAAAATACACATACCATACCGATTCTGGGTGATGATTTTTCTATGCTTACCATTTTTGAACAGTTGCTATCCAAAGCTCAAGAACAAAACGTAATTAATATTCTAACGACTGATGTTCCTGCAAACGAAATATCTTCCAGGTACAAAAAGAATAGTACAGATATCAATCAAGAAATTATAGATGAATTGGAATACCCCAATGCAAACTTAGACCAATATTATGTAGAAAAAAATTCAGATAAAGCATCAACAAGAAAATTTGATGACAATATGGAATCCGATTCAACGACAGAAGATATGAGCTTTGAGGCTTTGAGTAACAAATTATCATACAATGATTATGTCAATGGCTATAAATATTATTTAAATTTTCAAAAACAACAAAATGATAATAAATTCTCAAATCTAATTCGTTATCAAGCACATAAACACCATAAAGTAGATGACATCGGAAAGTATATATTGAATAAAATTCCACAATTACCTACGACAAGGATTAAAAGAAATTTTGTAGAGCCTGAAACACTAGAAGACCAGGATGTTTCAACTAAAAGCGAAGATTCCTGGTTCAAGAAACATTTTTTTCTGTTTTTAGATACTGATCCATCTAAAAAGTTTCACTCAACTCAAACTATAACTTGTAAAGATAATGATTTTATTAAGAATAACAAACAATTGAGATATTGTACGTTGGCTTCTTCAAAAAATAAAACGTTAGAGGGAGAAAACCACAATTGTTCAGGTAAAAAATATAAAAAAATAATAAACTGTTACTATGCCAGAAACCAAAAAGCTTGAATATTTTTTTTTCAGCTTCGCGCTGTATTCCGCACACAGCAGGATAGGCAGAGGGAACCTAGTGTAAGACATTCCGTTCCCCATTTTCTGCCGAATTCTGGAGGCATTGCATGTTAAATAGCAGAATTCAATGCGCTTTGCCTCAGCACCAGTAGTTCATCTCGAGTGGGGATCGAACCCACAACTAGTCGTTTTTACAGTCACACTTTGTGCAGCTATGCCACGACTGGCCTCTTGAATATTGGTAATAGTTTTATATTGCTATTTTTGGATATACTTAGTAGTTATAAATAGCTAGTAATACCGATTATCGATTCGGTTATATACATACTTTACTTATTTAATTTATAACTTTTATATTTTGCAGGCCAAATGATAACTAAAAATTATATCAAATATAAAAGAAATATAAATGAAAGATATAAAAATGATGATATAAATCAGTTTCAGAAAAAAAACCAAAAACTAACGTTGTCAAATAATATTAATGAAAACCCTTTACGAAAGTATACAAATATACCTTTAAGTACTAGATCGACAACAGCTATTAAATTACAGAAAAAAAAGAAACAGAAACCGATCCGTGTATTTCATTTCTTTCATCGTAAAGGAAAACAAAAACACAAACGGGAAGATCAAACTCGAGTGCAGCGTTTTAATTTTTTAAAGGGTGTAAAAGATATTTTCAAAGACTCTCCTAAATATTCCCATTTACGACAAGAAAAGCTTTTCGACTATGAAATAATGTCATCTTCCAAGCCTCATCATGACCCTAATATGAGGAATCGTTTTAAAATTGAAGAGATGATAAGGCAAATACCAAATATTTCATCGAATTTTGAGTCTATATATCCATTTTTCGATTTAAATTATAATACACTAAACGAAGATTCCTTAACGTACACTAAAGATAATGTGTATAGTACCTTACCTTCGAAATTGTGTTTTGATAAAAGACCTTGTGTTGATGACAAAGAAAGTGATTTTTGGTTTTCATATGGTATGTTTTATATATTAAATATGCTTATGATGTTATTGTGACCAATAAATAATATATAATATGTAGAATTTACATTTGCAAAAACATCATATTTTCCGGAATAGATTTTTTTTTAATAATGACGATGGATGAAATTTAAAGTTAGGTAGCGTGAATCCAAGATAACAACTGCATATAGCAGACAACTTAGTGTTCAGACACTTTATTTTTCACCTTGGATCTGAGAAATTGAGTGGCGAAAGGAGAGTAGAGCGGAGAGGAGAAATTAAATAATTATTTCCCCGAGAGAGGATTGAACTCACAACTATGGGACTTACAATGAAAGTTTATCTCACAACGCTACAATTTTCGTAATTAATATATTCTCTAAAATAAATGTATTTAGAATCACGAAAATAATATGACTAAAAAGGATCACATATAAATTGTTACTATTGTATTTATTTGCAAATACATGTTTCAAAAATGGATTCATAATTTAAGGTACTGATAAGCAAAAGCAGTTTAAATTAACTTCAGCACCATACGCAAACAGTAACAAGCCAAGTTTGCCTGTCCAAATGGATAATAACGATCTTATATATGCTAACTTTAAGACAGACTTAAGCCAAGAAAATTTCAACTTTCCCGTTACATTATCATCATTAAATACGATCATAAAGGATGATGAAATTAAAAATAAATATCGAATTAAGTTGGCAACACATCAGCCCACTAAGGTAAGTTATATACTATATAGTTACCGTTATTTCAAAACTGAAGTGTAGTTTTGAAAAAAAAAGGGAATAATCGAATCGAACTTTCTAGATTAATTATTAGTCAGTAAGTAATAAATATTTGCCTTTTAAAATGAAGCACAGTGTTAGTATTTATAAATAATTAAACTCTTTAAGTTTATGCTTAAAAAGAACACCGTTCGTCACTTTCCGCCGTATACTGGAGGCGGCGTGTTGAGAGGCGGAACTCAATGCCGCGCTTTTGCTCGAGGCAAAAGGCATCAGAGGGTGGAAATGAAAATATTAATTTAAATAAATATTTCATTTCCCCAAATGGGGTCCGAACCCATAATCAGTCGATTTAATAGTTTCACTTTGTGCCCTTGCGCCACGACTGGCCTGCTCTTATTATATTATAAAATCTTTATAATTACAATTTAAATTAAAATTACAGCTGAAAAATGCAAATCCTGAAACTGAAAAGATATATACTTTAAAATCTACAACAATTAATTCAATTGACAAAGGAATGACAAAAATTTTATTGAACCTTAAGGATTCAACGCTAGAAAATAGCTATACTATGTATAAAAATAGTGAAAATGAATATAACAGAGATAAAAGTGAGTGTTAAATATAATATAAAATTTTATGCTTAGCACATTTTTAAAATTTTTTTTTCATCTTCATGTTATCCCACAAATCCCTACTGGGTTTGCGGGATGAAGGAAATCACAACAAAGAACAGAGAAAATCTAGTGTTAAGATATTCCGTTTCCTACTTATACTAAAATCTCGAGGCAACCCCGCCCTTTGCCTTATTACCACAGCGATGAAATGAAAATATAAAATAATTCATTTCTCGTAGCAGGTACCGAAATCACATTTAATATATTGTTTTATTTATTACATATTATGGTTTCTGTGATATTACAATATTATCATAATTATTACATACTTATTTAAAGATTGTCAAAAAAAAATTCTCATATTTTGACAAATATTTTGTTGTTAGACAATCTGTCGTCAACGTCGTTTAATTCACTTTATGACGCAGTCGTTTTCGCATTTTCATTTATTTAACGAAGTGTTTTCTCACTAAGTTGTCTCTTCGTATCCTGCTATTTGTGTAACAACACTTAAGTCTCAAATAATATATAGTTAAGTTAAAATAGTTGAGGAATAAATGAAAACAAACATCCGTTATTATTTATATAAGAAATATATTGCAAGTATATAGCCATTACAATGACATACCTATAAGCCAGTCAAACGATCAACGTATTGTTTTTAGTTCTTATATATAACTATGTAAAATAAAAAAAAAATTAGCTTCACGCTATATCCCGCACACAGCAGGGTAGGCAGAGGGA
>DWAO01003305.1:0-14423 GCA_018230605.1 Heliconius congener | reverse complement strand
TGGGGATCGAACCCACAACCAGTCGGATTTACAGTCACACTTTGTGCCGCTGCGCTGCGACTGGCCTGAAAAATGGTAAATAAGTGGTTTATAATAAACAATCGATTTTGTTGCGTCTTATATGAAATTCGTCGTATAATCAAAATCTATAGAATACTTCCTGTGGACCTACAGTTACGAACTTTAGCAAGAAGTGAGACCTTACAATATAGATAAAGAAAGAAATCCTAAATAAGAAAATTCTCTACCGAAAAACATAATTACTGATTTTTATTTGTAGTTCATTTCACACAAAATGAATGCATATGCCCGCAATCTTAAATTTGTTAAATTTTATAAGTTGTCCCGTATAATCTTGAAATTGGTGCGAAAGCCCGGTGGACGACTCTGAACCGTAAAAACTAACTCTTAAAAAAATATTTTAAATATAACAAAAAAAACGGTAAAAAACATTTGCTATTAATCTCAGTAAGTCTTTATTACACGATAAGAACGACCTCTAAAAAAGTCAAGAACTTAGAAAGTAACAAATTCCTTCCATTATTCATTTGGGTTTAATATAGGCTTGGTTAATCTTGATGAAGTTACAGGATAATCGGTGTAAATCGAGCACGAGAATACCAATTCCTTTTATTCTGACGCTTAACTAGAAAAAGAAGACATATTTGCCTTTTTTTTTTAAAAATACTGATAAGTTGAGGTCAGTACTGGCGCTTGGGCACAATATGTGACTGTAAGCGCGACTAGTTGTGGGTTCGATCCCTGGTCGAGGAAATGAAATATTTATTTAAATTAACATTTCTATTTCTTCGAGTCGAGGCAAAGTGTGGCGTTCAGTTCCGCCACTCAGCACGCTATGCCTCCAGAGGTCAGCGGAAATTGGGAAACGATGTGTCTTAATACAAGGATCCCTCTGCCTGCCCTGCTGTGTGCGTAAAGCCCATTTAATTTTTGCATCAAGGAATGATTTCTCGAAATTACTACGAAACTGGTAAAAACTAAATTTTCTTAAATTATAAGTTTTGTATAAAAAAAAATAATCATACAACAATTTGACAGTACTGCACAGAAATTTCAAATTCTAAACTTAGCAAGCTTAACCTCAAGCTCTTTATAAATTATGTATAAGTGTAAGAACAGATAAAGAAGGCTACAGCCACACGTACTTTATATACATCCTGCCATTACCTTGGTGTACCCGCGTCTGTTGCCAACTATTTGTCTAGATAACTTGAAAAAGTACACATTTTACGTTAAACGGCGATTGTTTTACTTATTAACATATTTTAGAGATATCTAGATCCGTTCTCTTTTTACTTGGTACTTTTTTTCATTTTCTCGCTCTGGTAACAAAACAAAGCGCAGCGTTGAGTTCCGCCAAACAACACGCAAAAAAAATAGGAGGCTTGTGATACAGCGTGAAGCTACAAAAAAGGTCCAAGCTGTGTCGTTGCACCACGAAGCTCTCTACAATATACAGATACAAATACTATAATAAGCAATTTCATTATTTTTCACCTTCACGCCAAATATAAATTCCCAAAATACAGACAGACAAACAATAGACAGTAGGAACCTGAAAATTTACTGTGAAGACACTCCGTACCTATTAAGGCACTTCCTATATCCATTTTCCTCCGAATTCCAGTTACCAGAGAGTGGAAATGAAAATATTAAATATATAATTTCCTCGAGTGGTAATCAAACCTACAACAAGTCGCCTTTACAGTCGCACGCTTGTGGCTGCGCCACGACTGGCCTTAAATTATTTAACTTATCATAAATAAAGGAAGCTGCAATCAAAACGTATGAAAGTTAGGCCGTTTATTATAAGTCTATATTGTACAATCGTATTTTCCAACTGATAACGAAAATATATATATTCCGCATTTACAGCCCGAGTTTCCCCATATGTTGTCAAAGTTGAGCTTATGGAGGGTCTTTATTATAAAACAATAAGTAATAAATAATATTTAGGCTATCTAAGTATATTAACTGGAGCAGCGACAATTGAGGGTTCGATTCACGCTCTGACAAATGAAAAATTTACGTTTTCCTGCTCTGATAACGAGATAGAAAGGAGTGAAGAGTTCCTCCACATGCAATATGGAAATTGGGCAAAAAGTACGTATTTTAATCCTTGGTTCCGATTACCCTCGTGCGGAATATCTCGACAGGCTAAAACTTATTTTTTTTAAATAAAGTAAATTCATTTTTCTATTCACGGTCTTAGCATTTAGTCGATTAGCCGCGGAGAACCTAATGTTAGGACACTCCATTTATACATTTTGCTAATATTCAAGACCTCGCACTGTTTTATGACGGTATAGAGTGTCATATCAATTAACTGCAATGATATGTACATATTATTTTAGCCTATTACTTTTTTCGCCTAGTCATTTTATGTTGAACAATACTAAAGAGACTATGGAACTAATTATATTTTGAATTTAAATGCTCCCTTGGGCAAGATTTCAACACACAACAACAGCTAGTATTCAAATAAACCGCCATTACGCTACGGAAGGTTAAATAATTTAACGCACAAACAAACTAATGACTCGAAAATATTAAAGTCAAAAATATGTTTTAGATTTTTAAAACTACGAAGAGAAAATGAAGGACATAATTACTTAAAACTAGGATCATTCTACTTAAAAAATGTCAATTTTATGTAAATATTAGAAATAATAATTTCTGATATTTGCCTAATTCTATGATGTACATTTTATTTATTTACTTATTAATTTTTATATTCTCAATATCCCGCTCACTGTAGGGTAGACAAGTGGAACCTAGTGTCAACACACTTCACTTTCCGCCGAATTCTGGAGGCATTACGTATTGAGTGGTGGATGGAACACATCCTAGAGAAAGACATGAAAATATTTATAAATAATAATTCATGTCTCTAAGTGGGGTTCGAAGCCACAACCGTCGCGTTTACAGTAACACGCTTGTGCTCCTTTGCCACGACGTCCTCTACATAACTCGATATACAGTATCAGAACAATAATAATGATTAGGAATTAAGAAAACTAGCCAAAACCCGCGCGGACCTATTTCAGTTCCTAAGCGTTTACCAGCGTTTTAACCAATGGTGAAACACCTATTTACACCGTACGCAATGCGGCGCGGGCAGCGCAGCGTCGCAGAGTATTTGTCAAATAGCGTAGCGTGCGGGCGACAAACACTCAAGTGGATGCAAATTTAGTATCCGTGATGTATTACTGTCCGCTACTTGATGATGGAGAGCTGCCCAAGATGTGTGGAAGTCTGAAGTGTGGTTGAAACCTAATGCTTGCATACTATTAAGTTATCTTCAAAATTCTTACAAATATAATTAAAAAATACTAGTGTAATGCACAAAATGTAAATGTGAATTAGCGTGGACAAAAAATATTTAAAAAGTTCCTGAAAACTACATATATAAAACTGTTCTGTTACCAAGTGACTGTCAGCCAATGCACAGGCGAAACTACTGGATTAAGAAAGCTGATGTTTGCCATTAATACTTAAAGTGCATTTTTCGAAATTCTTGCAAAAAAATCGGAAATTCGGTCCACGCAACCAAATTTGCGGGAGACGACGACGTCACTATAAAATTTTTATACATTTCTTAAAGAAAATATTTAATTAAGCTAAAAATTCCAAATAATGACATTCATATGTATTTTGAGACTACGCAATGCAGTAGCGCCGCGAAGTATTTGTCAAACAGTGTCGCGGCTACCGACTAAACACACCGCTGTACTTAATGGGAATGCAAATGCACTACCGAGTGCTAGAGTGGTAGCATCCGTTAAATCTTTCCAAAAGCTAGAAGCGGGATTTAGAGCATTAAGGAATCTTAATCTATACGATGTGTGAAACTACCCTCTTTTTTATTATTTCCAAGTATGCGTCAATTTTACTATTTACATGGATTTTTTTACAAACCAACTTTTTTTCGAGTGATGCTCGAAAGGTCAACAATTCCGGACACAAGATGGATAGATCGTAAAATGTATTGGTACATACCATCAAATTATAATAACATTAAAAGAATACTAACAATTCTGAACGTTGACGCATATAAACATAGAACTATATATACGTAGATGTTTATACTGAAAGTGAAATGATGTTTGATCTGTCAGTTGCGTAATACTAATTTATCATGATATTCTTGTGTATTTCTCATAAGTTGCCAGTTACGAAATTAGCGGTGATCTGGAACGAACTTTTTCTTGGATGTACTATATAAACATGAGGTAACTCTTCATGGACACCTGAATTTTGGCTATTTTGTATATAATAAATCTTTGTTTTTTAGTTTCACGCTGTATCCCGCAAAATGCAGAGTAGACAGAAGGAATCTGGGCATGTCGTTAGTTTCTCGATTCCAATAAGTCAATTCCGTGAAATGGGGAACTCGCAACACACAATGGCTCTAGGAATTGTGTGTTGAGCAGCAGAATTCAACGCCGCACTTTTGACAAATGAAAATATTAAATATTTTATTTTCTCGATTGGAAATCAAACCCACAACCTATCGCGATTACCGTCAAACGCTTGTGCCCGCGAGCACAACTGGCCTCATTACGAGCTTATGTTAAGTTTCTAATCTGAAAAAAAAACTCACGGTATGAGAAATCACTGAGTTTCCAACCTCAGTAACTGAATGCTGAATGGCATTGTATTCTACTAGCAAACCTAAAAAAAAGTAACTATACATTTGCATTATTGAATAGTGATAAATAAATTTATCATCTTCAAAACCTTAAAAAAAATTAATTACCTCCCCATTACATGGACTGCCCCTACTAAAACCGAATAAAACGTTAACTAACACTCTCTACAGCGTTTAATGTTCTCATTAACCAATACACGAACAATGTTTCATGTTTCATACTAAAATAATCATCCAAATTTCACTCCCAAAAGCGACCTTTTACAATTACGCAGCTCATTTAAACTACAATTATTACAGCCGATAGGACGTTAAGGGGTTTAAATAAAATTATAATAATTACCTTTGTAAATATATATTGGTGAACGTTTAAAGCTTTCCGGTATTCCGATAGTAATAATGACACGTATATTAATAAAATAATAGTAAACGGGCGTGCGGACAGATCGAACTGCCTATCAGTGTTTATGGATGGATCGTTTCGCTAAATATATACGGTGATGAACTAATTTTATTGTTTTTGTTTTAATTATTATTGCATTTAATGTTAAAGGCCATATTTGATGTGTTCGTGGCGCTGTTGGCATTGACTGTAAGTCGGATGAGTTGCGTAGGTTCCATTTATTTAAAATATTATTATTTTCATATTATTTTAGACAAAGCGCAGGTTGAATTTCCATTTAATGTGCAATGTCTCGAAAATTGAAAGGAAAATGGGGAACGGGATGTTTAACAGTAGGTTATCTATGCTAACCCTGCTGTGGCTGCTCAGCCGCCATATTTATTAATAACGATACAGTCGCTACGCAGTTAAGATATATCTGATCGATGGTTATTGATTCGATTATGATTATTTCAATTAGACAATATGTCTTTATTATCTCAAAATTTAAATAAAGTGAACAATGAGCAAAAAGTTATTCTTTAAAGAGTTATTAAGAAACATTCTTTTAAAAAGTATTTAAAAGAATGTTTACAATCATAATTTAAACATTAAAAACAATACATTTGAACAAAAATCGTATTCACAACCTCTCCGCTAATATAGCGCCTGCGCTATTCACTCCATTCGTGATTTATAGCGTGAATACAAAATCCCGCACCCCCGAGGTTTCCCGCTCCGAATCCCGCCGCAACTTGTGCGACAAAAATGTCATTACGTAAATTTACATAGAAATAAAAAACGCTATTTCACTTTGGGAATAGACGTTTCAATACGCCCCCGCTTAAAGGGCTGGTCTAGGCAATTCTAGTTTCTTATTTAGAATTCTTTGGACCGTTTTCTTCTATTATAATGGTTGGAGCTTTATGTAAAATTGTACGCTGTGGTTGGTGTTTATTATTTACTAGTCTTAGTACAATTAAGAAATATTTGACTAATCGTGATAATATTAATTTGAACATACTATTTAAGTAATATTTATTTGTATTTAAAATAATTATATACGGAGATAAAACTTATTATGAAGATACTTAGTTTTTCGCTTTCCGTTCGAATTCCAGACATTCTGTGTTGAGTGGCGTTACTGAACGCCGGACTTTGCCTTATTAGACAGAAATTAAAAAGAACAACATTCACCAACGTTTACAATCAAACACTGTATCAGTACGCCATGATAGCCTCCTCCTAAGTCAATAATATAATGACGTACTCTAAACGTCGAGAATTCAAGTTCTAATAAGTTCAATATTTTATTCTAAATTTTGTTACTTTTCTAAAAGTTACACTATAAAATACAATACAAACACCATTTCTGACATAACACTATATTAACATTCCATATTGATTCCGGATTCCATCATACAAACCAACTCTTTTTATACTCAAACTAAAACCATATCCATACATTTTAAATATAGCGCACCAACCCTTTGTTTACTTACATACTTCTGCAGATATTAATTTTACAGTAAGTGTCAATTACGTGTTGCTCTGAAGCATAACAATGGTGGCAAGTAGCGCCCAAGTTTTGAAATGTGACAGCCAACATCGGATGCTATGCAGATTCAGCATACTGTGGTGTGAATCACTCACTATTAATATTCATAGACTATGAAAATTTATGTTGGAGCGATATTGTTATTAAAATTTTATATGAATTTAGTTTCTCTTTTGTTCTTGTTGATACAACTTTTGTCCTTTACCTTTGAGGTGACATCGATGATACTGAAGGACGTAAACGTAAAATACTACAAAAAAACCTCAAAAAAAATCCATTAAAATTTTTCCTATCAAATCGTTTTAATGTCCATTGCAAGTTCAATACGTAATACAGCATCGCAGCCGAGGGTTCGGTTAATCTAAGTAGATTCAGAGCCACAATCTGACAAAGGACAGACCGCCTTACTTGTGGCGAACACACACATTGTGAATACTTGTCGATTTATATGTAGCGTTTGGAGTAAATGATCGATTTAAATATACGAATATCCATATCCATAGTGAGAGAAATAAAATGTTTCAAATTGATTTTTTAATTATTACTATTATTATATTAGTATTATATTTTATTACTATTACTGAGTGACTAATAACTAAGAAAATTTCAATTTGGTAAGTAGGTAGGTTAAGGAGTGTAGGACTAAAAGAGGATTTCTCGTTATTTCTACAGAGATAAAAAGAACCGAGTTTTTTCATTTTATGTCTTAATTAATTTCTCTTAAATCTCTCTTTGTATCTATACATAGTAGATTAGAAATATTAAATTAGAATGTTTTTTTCATGATCACCATAAAAATATTATATAAAAAAACACCATAAATGCTTGTGTTTAGTTCATCTGGGGTAAGTTGGCGACAAAGCTTTGAATTTCTGCCCTTTGTCAGACTGAGATTACAATCTTCTTCTTATACATCTATATTATGTATCAAGAAGTGCAGGGGACGGTCGTTCTGTATATTTTTACTAAAATTAAAATCATTGTAGCATAACGGTAAGTAAATTGAGGTTGTAGCAGCGGAGCAGCACAGCCGTCTGATTATAAAACAAATGTCTGGTTGTGGGTTCGATCCTGATTTATACGGGAAAAAGCGTGAAGCTTTTAGAGAAAAAATATGTAACTAAAATTTGAACAATAGCTATTCAAACATATTTAGAGTGTACTCGTGACCGTAAAAAATAGTCCTAATTTTTTTTTTTCAAAATTAGTGTTCATTTTGTGATATTTCGTTACAATGATAACTGATAGCAGTAATTGAAGCTGATACAATACAGACGCTCTATTAAAGAAAACTATCAAAAGATACTCACTCTATAGCACAAGTACTAGAGTTTTCAGTGTCAATTCACAATATTACAGTTTGCGTCAAATTTTATGAGAAAAATTTTCATTTTTGAGTTACATATTATATATTGTAGAGGCTACTCCCAAACAGATTATATGGTTTATTAATTCTATACCTATTAAATGAACTAAGTGCCTCTCCAACCATTTAGATACTGATGAGTGTGTAAATGGCCTTCGCTTTGAAATATTCGAAAATATTAAATTCGTTGAAAGACAATTATAGCATTCCTATTCCAGATCCTTCCGAGTAAAAACTACTTAGTCGCGGCGTGAAGTTCTGCCGCTCAACACGCAACGCCTCCAAAATTTGGCGGAAAGTAGGGAACGGAAGTAGTTCTAATGAAGTGTCTTAACACTAGATTCTCAGTCTCCCTCTGCCTGCCCTGCTATGTACAAAACAGAGCGTGGAACCTAAAAAATCTCTTCTTATCACGCAGAGCGAAAACTTGGGTAATCTTAAAAAGAACAAACATTTTCTAAAAACAATTTATTTACTTAAAAATTCATCACTCACCCCAACGTCATAAATAACATAAATAATTGCTTATAAACTCTTTCCGTCTCAAATTTCTTTAACTGAACAGACTTCACTGGCAACACCAGAATCCCCTCGCGGATCGGGCGTATGGTTTTTCTCATTTCCTTATCCCGCTCCTCGTATATTTATTTTTATTTCGTATTTGTATTCGTTTCCTGTACGCCATATTTTTTCGCGACGTCTCCATATCGCATCCGTCGGGTTCCGGATGCTGGCGCTATTGTCGAGCGTGTATCATGAGGAAGTTATTTTGTCATTTGTGCTCTTAATATGTGTTGATGTTTGGTTAGCTCTTGTGATTTATGTGGCCAGACCATTATTTGAGTATTTAAGTATCTATGATGTTGTGGAATCAAATTATAAGAGGCCGTCGTGGCGCACCGGCACAAACATGTAACCGTAAACGCGACGGTTGTGGGGTTGATTTCAAGACAGAAATTAAATTATTATTTATTAATACTTTCATTTCTTCGATGCCAAGTCAAAGTGGCATTAAATACCGCCACTCAACGCAATGCTTCAAAAATAGTTCGAGGGAAAGTCTGGTCATTCTGCTATATACTGTACCCCAGTGTAAAGTTAAAAAAAATACAAGCAATTCTTTTTATTTTTTTATTTTTTCCGTTCCCCATTTTCTGCCGAATCCTGGAGGCATTGCGTGCTGAGTGGCTGCGCCACGACTGGCCTTGTAAGTGCGTTAAGATAAAAATGATCATGTACATAGCTATGTATCCAAAACCAAATGAAAGGCTTCACATTTCAAAAATTCACGAAACGATCATCCGAAATAACGCCATCAAAATATGTTTCCAATACTAAAATCTTATCTGGAAAGGAAATTGAATTTAAAATCTACGTTTTCAACTGAAATATCCAATCATTTGAATATTTTCCCCGTTCGACCCCATAAACTGGAATCGACCTCGCCCAGCCCTTTCTGTCCCGTTATTTATATACAATCTTTACCCTCTCAACTTTGAAGCGTTGACATTTATAAAATGGGAATAGTAATCTTCTACACTCGAGGGCCTTGTAAGGTCATAAAGAAGACTTTTCGTGTGTTTTACGCCTTAGTTTTGAAGTTATAGCGTTCTTGAGCACGTTTCGGGGCAGCTTCTTGTACGACGGCACATGTTGTACGATTTACGTTTATTTTTATATAAGTCTAAAATATAACTACTTCTTACTATTTCCATTAGAAATATTAGTACTTACAATTTTTATTTATTTTAGATTTTTTTTCTTTTTTACAATAACCTGCTAATGTCCATTTTTCGTATATTCAGGAATTTGATTAAAGTACTAAAAAAAACAGCTTCACGCTATATCCCGTAAACAGCCAGGCAGACGGAACCTAGTGTTAAGACACTCCGTACCCCACTTTCAACCGAATTTTGGAGGCATTGCGTGTTGAGTAGCGGAACCCGCGACCCCTGCGCCATTAATATACTATATAAATAAATAAACATCATAAAATAATTTCCGAACTTTCAAGAGCAGTTCAGTTTTTTTTTGTAAAATTAAATACAAAAATAACTATTTTTGCTTGGCCCTAGTTGAAAGTTTAAAGGGGAAGTTGGTCGCTTTATGGCAGTTGAATAATTAGAAACCTAATTGACTTAAACACTTAAGAAAGGAACAACTTGGGGAAGGGACGCTTTGATGGTCAGACCAGGGTATTAGGTAACCAATTAAGTTACTAAATGTTGATATTTCAAATTTTCACTAATTATAAACTATTTTTATTTCGTTTTTGGAAATTTACAAGTATCTGCGAAAGCTAAATTAAATGTTTATATTTTTTTCGTAATTAGTAGACGATGCTCTTTTTAGCTTCACGTGGTGACACATAGCGGGGCAGGCAGAGGGAACCTGGGATAGGTCCTCAAGTTTCCTGAGGGGGAACGAAGAGTTTTAACACAAGGGATTCAGGTATCTCTACAAATTAACAAAATATCTAGAACACTATGTCTTAACACAAAGTTCTTTTACCCATCCTGTTATATACGGTAGAGCTGTGAAGCAAAAGAAAATCTATAAAATGCTGTACTTTTAATCGTTCTCCATGGTAACTTGAATCCTTGCTTAGCTGCAGGCTTTATGCTTATAATTTTTTCCATTATCTCAGATGAATTTCTCTTTTGTTTGTGTTGATATAAAACAAAAATCGACTCTCCCTCGAAAAATTTCCATCAACAGTACAATGCGTGTTACATACGCTCCTACTGTTTGGGGTAAGATTTAAGGGTGTTAATGTTTTAAATTGTAGGCAAATAGCGTTTTTTGTTCAACAAGAGCTTGTATTATTTTGTTGTTAACTGCCTGGTTTCTCCATCCGCCTATCTTAATACGTACGGAATACAGCATGAAATTTGCCTCAAAAATACAACGGAGTATTTTAACACTAGGTTCCAACTTGCTGCTCCTGTGCTAAGTTATACAGCGTGCAGCTGAAAATGGTAAATATAGTATGAGACAATCAAAACAGCAATTTCCACAATTATTTATTTTTTGTGAAAAGAGTCTTTTTTAAACAAAAACAACTATTTTTTATTGTTATGATTTCCAATACCAATTATAAAAAAAATTGGGCTTTTTCTCATATTATGTGAAGCGTTGTCGTTGTGTAGGTGCTACAAAGAGGGGCCCCTATCATGAATATAAACAAAAGAAACAATGTATGCAACTAACATCAAAGCGATCGTCTCTAATGAACAATCTTATACTGACACTGTCTTCATTAGAACATATATAGTGAAAATATTATAGAATACCCCCTTTTTTAACCGATTTCTGTAAGAAAAGGAGGTTATCAATTCGAATAATTTTTTAATGTTTGTAACTTCAAAACTTATGACTGGGTAAAGCGATTTTGATGTTTTTTTATTTGCTAGTTCTTCCTGTGTGGTCCCATTTTATTTTGGTCTATTTCTGACAATGATATCCTGAGAAAATTACATAAATCTTAAATTAGAATTAGGTATGTGCGTGACAAATGTACGAATAACTTGAAATCACTCCAACCGATCCCGATGATTCTTTTTTATTGGAGAGGATACACTTCAAGGATAGTTTGTTGAAAGTTTGGTTAGATTCTGATTATGGGATCCGATTAAAATTAAACAAGTTGGTTTTTTTTTTTTGGTAATAAATATAACTATACTGTCATAGTTACAAGGGAAAACATTGTTAAAATTGGTGTCAGATATTAGATTCTCATGGTTGAATTTCTTTTCAATCAACTTCAAAAAAAGGATATTCACATTTTCCACCGACTCCAAACAAAAGACAGTTTCCCAATTCGCCCGAATATTTATATGCATGTTCTTGTCAATATGCCAAAATGTTAGTTTGCACAAAACTAATACCTAATTAAAATTGAAGTTTTATATAGAGCATTCCTTTTAAGGTCTACTCATCACTCAAAATCTTAAAATAAATTATTTTTCATATATAAAAAACCGACTTCACACAACTGTTTTACGATTTAATAAATTATATATATGAAATATACTCACTCATTAGACCAGGTACGTTATCTGGCTAAAATCAAGCCTACCCAATATAAAGGGATGCAGTGTTACTTATATCACCTTGGCGTACTGCGTAAGTCATCTTGGGATAGAGGCTATGAATATGAAATCTATAGTCAATAATTTTTAATGGAATATTGTTATTAACCCAATTTATTTAGGGTAACTGTTGTATGTTCGATTCCCACTCGAGAAAATGAAATATTGAATTAAAATCATATTTCTATTTCTTTGCTCTGCTGTGGAGTGTGAGTGAGTTGTGAAAGTGGGGGAACGGAGTGTCTCAACACTAAGCACCCTCTGCCTACCCTGCTGTGTGCGGGCTACAGCATGAAGCTGATTTAATTTGTTTTTTTTTTAATAAATATAATAATTTGCTAACACCAAACTGAACAATGACATTATCTTTTTTGTCCCTTTCACGGTTCTTATCTTGAAAAGGATAAAAATACGTGATGTTTAACTGAAAGATACCCGCAGCATTAGTAGAGTGCGCCGCAATTTTTCCCATAAAATATTCATTGTATACCATTCTCCGCTAGAGTACGATGCCTCAGAGTAAGGGGGTTATATAGAAATTATAACATTGTATTTATTTTAGTTTTAATTTACTTATTTAGGTTTTTTTCAACTGTATCCCACACATAGCGGGGTAGGCTTTAAAAACATGGAAATCTATAGTTAACACGCCGCTCCTTATCGAGTAAAACATTCGTTTTTAATTGTTTTAATAGTTTCTTTACTATAACAGCAAATAACCCGTTCACGTCTTTGTAGATTTCTTTAAAAAATCGCCATTTCTTTTCTCTTCAATCCGGAAAAAAGGTTTTTTTTGTACATCGTATTTATAAAGTGACGGTTATTTTTATTATTTGTAGCTTCACGCTCTATCCTGCACATCACGCAGCAGGCAGAGGGAACGTGGTAAGCCAATTGTTAAGACCCTCTGTTCCCATTAAACACTTCCATTCCCCACTTTCCACCGAATTCTCGTTGCATCATTAGCAAAGGCAGGCATTTAAATATTAAATATATCATACTCCCAAGTTGGAGTTGAACCCACAATTGTTGGGTTTGTGGTCACACCCTTGTACCCCCGGGCCACGACGGCGTCCTATTGAAATGTATACTATTTCTATTTGACTTCCAACTCTAAGTAAGGCGGTGGCTCGCCATATTTTCACCCTCATTTGTGTAATGCTTCTCTGTACTACCTTCAAATGAAGTGAATATTATTTTTTTATTTTATTTATCCCTTATTTTTTAGACCCTTGAAACGTTACACGATATTAAAATTTTATGAAAGTCACAAACTTGAGGCCGTTGTGGTGCAGTGGGACTTGGTTTGACTGTAAAAACGATGGTGGTGGATTCCACCCTCGATCGGAGGTAAAACTATAAATACTACTATAGACAAAGCGTAGCGTTAAGCTTCGATATTCAATACGTTTTGTCTTGAAAATTGGTCATAAGGTCATATGTTATTATTGCAGCTATATTTAAAACGACACTTATCGTTATATAAAATGCCTGAACTAAAATAAAGGTATCACTACAATCACATTAAGTTCAATTCTATACGTTCATAGTAAGTCCTTATGCACAATTTTAATATATAACAGGTTCGATTTGTAAGTAATGAAAAATAAAAGCCAGTCGCGATTCAGGGTTCGATCCCGCTCGAGGGAATGAAATAGTTAGCTTAATGTTTTAATTTGTTTGTTCTGGTATCGAGGCAAAGCGCGGCGTTGAGTTATGCCACTCAATAGTGAATCAAAAAAAAAATCTTAAATTCTAAATATGCTTATAAATGCCAAACAGTTAAAACATAAACGAACATGAACATAAAATGGCAATACCTTAAGTTAAGTGTGTTATCACAAAACTTTTATCAAAATTTGTGTACGGCTCCATTCAAATCCCATTTAGAGTCGACCAAAATGGATCTAGACACGAAAAACTCAACCGATACGAATGTATAACATGTATTGAAAGCTCAAACGCGATTGGACAGTTTAGGTAAAGGCCTTTTTATTTATTACCATCATTTTCCCAAACAAAAGCCGATTTTGCAACATACTTGTAAAACCGTTAAAACTTTGGCCACGTTTATCACGGTGGTATAAGGTTCATTTTTAAGGATTTTTTTACTATGAAAGTGAAGAATAATTCGGAATCCCTGGCCGCTTGCCATGTAAAGACGTTGCCCAAAACGTCGTCTAGTCAAGGATAAAAGGTGTAAAGAATTGTTTCGATTCAAAGTTCGATAGCGTCCATAAGTTTCGAACAATATTAAAATTTTATTGTGAATATTTTGCCAACTTCGCCTTTCGTACTTTTTAAAAATGACTGACGGTATATATATATATATCTATATATATATATATATATAT
>DWAO01003304.1:0-14427 GCA_018230605.1 Heliconius congener | reverse complement strand
GTAAATATTTCATCTCTTCGAGTGGGAATCGAACCCACAACCAGTCGGTTTTACATGAGTGTAACTTTGTGCCCCTACGCCACGAATGGCCACATATACGTATTACAAACCCAATATAACAATCCAATAACATTTATTAAGTAATATGATATTCATTCAAATAATGAATATCTTGTAATTGAACGTCCATTGTGCCTTGGATTAGTAAAGGATACAATCAAAGCTGGATTTATCCCGGACGGGGGTCGGGGGAGGAGTTGGAGGGGGGGGGCCTGCTTGAGTAGGTCAATCCTTATAGGAGATAAATAGCCAATCAACCAAGCAATTAAGCTGAATTATCTTCGAGCACAGAGACCAGAGACGGCCGCGACATCGCTTGTGTAAATATATATATTTGTTGTATACATTATTATTATTTATAATTATAATGTGTTCTATCTAATAATAAACTTATTTTAACCTAATTTATCTTGAAATCCATGACCGACGGGTCAAAGAGGGCTTGTGAATGATAGACGAGGGTTGTTTCATTGCATTCATCAACATGACGGGTGAGCTCGCGTGTCAATTACTCGCGTCATCGAAAATAAAACACGCACCGGGAGGCTTTTACGTTCTCAAAAATGTATAACATTCGGACCCTTTCGTTAATTATGCACAAATACCGAGTCCCGATTCGGCACACTACTGTGCGAGAGTGACCCCGTCAGTATTGACACTGCGACTCTACATTTCAACCTTATCAAATATTAAACGGATATATCTATATGGATTTCAATAAAAATTGGAATTTAAGCTTGGATATCGTCATTCATTCGGAATTGTATGTGGTGTGACATGTCTCATGTGATATTAAAATATTCATTAGTTTCAATAGCTACGCTTCGTAGCATAAGCAATACAAATTTATAAAAAAATCAGCTTAAAAATAATGTAACCCTGACGTCATAACTCTTACTTATAAATTTAATTTGAAAGTAAACTAATATTATAATTTTATATTGAAAGTAAGTATAACATTATCCCTAGTGAAGCATCCATGGACAACAGACCACCAAACGCTTTGGTCCACGAACTTTACTAAATATTCTTTCCAGATATATCAGTTCATTCTATGTGCAAATTCTCCGTCTTTCCGCCGGTAATAACTCAATAATTGCCGGTCTTGCATTCCATTCCTTTTCTTTGAACAACCAAAACTTGTATCTTAACGAGCATTACAAGGTTTTGATTCGGGGAAGAAAAGCGGGATTTTTATCTCTGTAATTGTTAGTGACTTATTACACTATACCCCACACAATTTAAACTCGTTATCACATTATCAATCCTTCATTCATTGTATTATTTATTTTTAGTAATGGGTAATGAAACTTGAGATTTAGATAAGTATTATAAGATTGTTATTACAACTTAAAAAACCCCAAAAACTTTCAAGCAAACAAGACAATTGGCGTCAAATAAAAAAGATACTTAAAAAAAAAACTCTATAGTATTTACTATTACTTATAATGGAAATATACATTCAGTAACATTTCTCACTTGGAATCGAATGGCATTTGTTGGAATTAGGCCATTTATCATAGTTGGTGCGACGTAATTAATCGTCCGAGCGAGGCGTGTGGCGTGCAGCGAGATAGAGCCACTTCTTTACTGTCGCTGCTAGCCGCTAACGCTGACTTACTGCCTTTTATGAACTATATATTCATATTAATTCGGTATCTCCTTTCGATTCCAAATATTATTTCTTAAAAAAATGTGTCCTTAATAGATAACGGACAACTCAAAACTCTTTAATAAAAGCGTATAACAATTTTTGATTAGCACGGACTGATCAACAAACAGTATTTATAATTTATATTGGCAAGATCAGAAGATTTTAATTGGTATAACTTAAGTTTTTTTCACCTTCACGCTGTATTCCGCACATAGCACGGTAGTTAGGAATCTAGTGTTAAGACTTTCCGTTCTCCGTGTTCCGTTAAATTCATGAGAGATTGCGTGTTGACTCAACGCTGCGCTTCGTCCTCTTGTCAGAACGAAGAAATGAAAATATAATACATTCTTCGAGTAGGAATTGATTCGTACCGTGGAGCCGTACGCTTGTGCCATTGCGTCACGACGGCGTTAATTTTTTTATAGCGCATAATAATTATTAAATTTAGTATTTTTTGTTAATAAAAATGGTATTTTCGTTAAATGTGCTGTAGTAAAAGTTATATAAAAAAAAATCTGCTTCACGCTGTATCTCGCACACAGCAGGGATAGGCAGAGGGAACTTAGTGTTACTACTGACACTCCGTTCCCCACTTTCTGCCGGATTCTGGAGGCATTGCGTTCGGTTTTGCAGTGGCGGAACTCAACGCCGCGCTTTGCCTTGACACCAGAGCGAAGAAATGGAATTACTAACTATTACTTTAAGTAAATATTTCGTCTTGTCAAGTGGGGATCGAACCCACAACCAGTCGATTTTACAGTCACACTTCATGCCGCTGCGCCACGACTGGCCTCTATATAAGTTATATAGTATAATATTTTACAAAGCTAGGACTAGATGCCCCACCTTTTGAAAAAACCTCTTAATTTCAAACATAAATTTTATATTAATAATTTTTCTGAATTTAGCTCGTTTAATTCTTTGTTGCATTATGAACTATGATTTTTTTGACCTTTCGTGGAACCCTCGTTTTGGCGGTGTATGGCTATATATACTGATAGGTGTCTGCAGTTCGGGATAGATGCTAGTATATAAAGATATAGTTTGAACGACCAACATTTATATATATGCTGAATTGTTGTTCGTGTTAGTTATTGATGTTAGTGGTGAATATGTTTTTAAATTCCGATTTGTGTACACATTTATTTAATTGTTATTTGTATCTAATTTTTTTGTGGTCACGGTCTGGTATGGTCTTATAAAATAATAAAAAGAACAGCTAGGACAGTAAAACAACATTTGAAAACATCACATGTTTATTAAATAGGATAGGTTCAGTCATAATGGAAACACTTAACGATTAAAAACTGACAAAACAAGTTTATATACATTTGCTCAGCCACGGTGCGTCTACAGCCAGCGGTCTGCAGTTCTCGGACGACGAGCGCCTAGATGGCAGTCCGACGGAGCGCCGCTGATGAGGAGTACCTGAAGGCATAAGACCACGTCACTACCAGCACCCAGCTAGAGCACACAAGCACCGAGCAACTACTGCGCTGCAACATACTTAAACTGCGTCCATGCGGGCGAGCACTACTGCTGGTTCATTATAAATGACATTTATATGTATGAACCGAATTTAATTCAGCCATTCTCGTAAATGAACCAATCATACATAACCTGTAAAGTCAACATGGAGTAATTGGATCGATCCTGTGTACTTTCCCGTTACATGCGCATCATGCACTACTATCAAGATCTGGGGCGTTTAATTTCATTGGTAGAGATCGTTTTTGATTTACGACTTTCATTGCGGAGAGATAACTGTATACTCTAGAATCAAGAAAAATCGTATCAATAGGATCTCATTTAAGTGTCGGTGTAAAGCGTCGAAGCCATGCCGGGGTCGGGGACTGCGGGTCTCTACTGTTGTATCTAAAACTAGTGAACCGAACTCACTATCGCTCGATCCGATCTTAGAAACGATGGCTTCAGGGAAAAGAAAAGAAAACAATTTATGTTATATTATTAAAATATTATTATTTTGTTATTAAAATATTTTTTTTACATGAGAGTAACGCGATGGGACTGATAAATGTCTAGCGCATCGCCTCGGTAACTACCGATGTATTCATATAAGTTAATACGGTTACTATAACCTGAAACGTTTTAATTTTTAGCCACCAACGAAAACCGTAAGGCTGTTAGAAATTTGATACGGCTGTATTTGTGTGTATATCTGTCTGTGGCATCGTCAATTCAATCAATTAAAATTTAGTTTTTTTTTATGTAAATGTGACTTGAGCATTAGCTAACTATCAGCTATTTTCTAATTGTTGTTTATATTTTAGGGTTTTCTTCTGCGTGTGTTTTGTGTGGCGGTGGGTTTTAATAACCAATTTGAAGTTTTTAACCACTCGGTTATACCAAAACATATGTATGTACCTGACAGTGGGTTGGTGTTGCCTTGCGTGGTCACGTCGTCGAGCGCGCGGACGTGGTGCGGCACCGTATGAGCCATCCTCCGTGCTCGACTCCGCCGCACCCGTGCTGCCCGCTGGTAACGTGTCTGCACAAAACGGGTTTAAACAAACAATATAATATACATTGCCACTAAAAAAATATATTTTTTGTTAAAGCTACGATGTATCCCGCTCCAGGGTAGTTAGAGGGAATCCTGTGCTTAAAGCACTCCGTTTTTCATTTCCGCCAAATTCTGGAGGTATTGAGTGGCGGAACTCAACACCACGCTTTGCCTTACCACTAGAGCAGAGAGTGAAAATATTAAATATTTCATTTCCTCGAGTAGGAGTCGATGCCACAACCACCTGTGTTTATGGTCACTCGCTTGTGCTGTTGCGCCACGACTGACATATTTAAATTACTTTTTTATTCAATGACTTTCGAATAAAATTAATGTTACCTGAAAGTCTAGCGGCGGGTAGGCGGTAGAGTTCGGCGGCGCACGCGGCGCAAGGTGACCCACTCGACTCCGAGTCGCTGTCTCGCGCGCTGCCGTAGTCTGTACGAGAGATACATGTATTAAAATTAAACAATTTCAATTATTCTTCATAAGCACAGATACGTTATCGAGCACAGCTATTAATCTCTACATTTGACTCAGCGTCAAACAGCTGACAGAGACAAATAACCGCGCTGTAATATGAATATTAATCAACCAGAGTAGGCGCGTACTTTACACGATCTATTAATTTCGGTTAAAGCAACTCGGATGGAATACAAAACTGTTTTCCATCAGAGTTCAATTGTAATTATATTAAAATTTTGTCCGTAGAATCCGTTAGACTAAAATTATTTTAATTTATGATTCATGAATTAAAGGTAACTTTGTAATGAATACACGTTTTATTTCGCTTTTAATAAACAACATTAATACCGCGGCTATATTTCTCTGTAATTACAGCGAAAGTTTCGTAATAGCCCAATATTTCGAAGTTTTACGAAGCCCTTAACCCTTTTCGAAGGGTATTTGGGGATAATTGTCCAACAAACAACTCGTTAATCCGGAAGTGAGCAAAACGCGTGCTACGTAATACTGCGCGATTCTCGCGGTAATTGTAGTACGACCGTTCCACGCTGGACCGTCACATATTAGTAACCGCTATTTGGTATATACGAAAAAGTTAATAGAATTCTTAATGAGGCAACGTAAATGATATTATTATGTGAAACCAATTTAGATATAGATATTATAGACAACATAACGATTTTTCCATGAAAATGTTATATAAGTATTTCCATAAAATAAAATCATGATATATTTATATTAATTATGAAAAATACTGTACAAAATAAATTTTATTTATCACAATGCAAAAATAAAGTGATTAATCTTATTTTAGTGTTAAAATAAATACCAATAAAACGTTTTATTTTGTCGCTATTGTATTATAAATGTGTAACAAATATTTAAAAGTAAATTTTTACAAGTTATTTTCAAATTAATTAAGACATCAAAATTCATCAAACGTATCGTAAGGAATTGAACTTCGCTCTAGTAGCGGCGAGGACGCGCGAGACCTCAGAGGTGGCAAGGGGGAGCACGGCGGTGGGAGGTCGCGGGAGGGCAGATGGCACAATGCGGGCACTCGGTGGAAATTGCAAACTCGCTCAATGGAACCAGAGATAATGCCAACGGAATGAACTACTATTATTTTATGGCGTTTTTCAATATCCGTCTCTAACTCGATTGAATGTATCGACTACGTTCGCTTGATTCTGCCTTTCAATATTTTTTGTATCAGCGCACTTCGTCGGCGGCGACCGCGAGCTGATCCTACCACTCTTGTCGTTTGTGCCGCGTCGACAACTTACTTATATTGAACATTTGTACTTTTTTTGAGGTTAAATTAAATAGTTTTAAGTTCAGAATAAAGAAAATAATGTTAAAATGCAATATATATTGCAGAGAAAGTTTGCTGTCAAGATATTATAGCAGTAGCTTGAGTACGATATATTACGTTTGTAATGGAAATTTATAATTTAAAGATGATAGACAGTACTTGAATAAAAATGTACATTTGTATTGGAACAGGAATATAAATAATAAATGTAGAACAATTTTTTTGTGTTATAAATAAAATAAATAATATTTTTCACACAAGAAATAAGTAATTCTAGTACACGTGAAAGATTGCAGATTACGAAACAAAGCTGCATTATGAAACGTCTTTGTGTAGAATTTGACTGTTTTTGATAAAAATATATATGTAAGTAGAGCATGCAGATTAGTACCTGGACCGAAATACGTTTATATAACCCTCCCTCCCTGCGCCGCCTCACCCCAATGCACTTTGCCCCGTCCGACACCGACAGATCAACCGCAAGGAAAAGCTACGGAAATTGCAGTTTAAAGTCTTCCTGCGCCCGCGTCCTCCGGACACAGCTAGGTGACTGCTACGAGCCGGCTACGTGTCACCTTTGTTTCTTTACATTAATGTTAAAAATCCATTTTTTGCTTTGTAGCATTCAATTATTGAGAGAAATTATTTCACAGAATACTTACAAAATATATTTTAGTTGAATTTTTTTTTGTTTGTTGTTGGATGTATACGAAATCTGTACGAGATAATGTAAATGTAAAAAGAAATTTCAAGTTAATGTAAATACATTAACTTGAATATCAATTTGTAATTTTGGAAGCACGTCTACCCTGAAATGACGCAGAATGCATATTGTGTTTTGTACTGAAAATAAGGTACACGTACCGTTAGGATGGGCCAGCAGGTGCGGTCGCGGCGGCGGCGCGGCCAGCTCGAGCGGGTCGCGCGCGAACGAACGGAGGTGCAGCGCGCACGACCGCACGCCGCCATCGCCGCCCGCGCCCGCGCCGCATTCGCGCGACGTCGCGCCCGACGACATGCTGAACGTCGCGTAGGGACTGATCTCGTGCAGGTCTATACGCATATGTACATATAGTACAATTATTTTCAATATCTTTGTTTTTTTATTAGTCGATTTTGAAGGTGAATAAATAACGATATATGTGAAGCTAGAGTAAGCTACTCGTATATACACATGTTTACCGTCAGGTGGTGTTATCGTCTTCCCGTTAGTTTGTGTTGGTTGTGCGACGTACAGCGGCTGCGCGTGTGGCTCCAGCGGCAGTGCGGGGCGGGGGCGCGTGCGGCGGCGGCACGCGAGAAGCGCGGCGGCCGCCAGCAACGCCACCAGCGCCGCGCTCAGCAGCGCCAGCGCCGCGCCCGCACCGCCGCGCCACCATGCACCCCCCGAAGCAGACCGCGCGCCGCCCGCCGCCGCGCCTCCCGCCGCGCCGTCTGCCGCGCTCATGCGCGCCTCCAGCGGCAACTCTATGGGCTCCCCGAGGCGCTCTGCTTGTACCAAAACATCCCGATTAGCAGTAAATTATAGAAAATATGAAATCAACAATATGTGATAAAAAAAATTACTTACCTCCATTGATAGTGTGTGTCGCAGCCTTATATAGTGCTGGAGTGTCGCCGGCGGGAGAGTGCGCTAAGACACGTATTTCATACCAAGTTCCAGGTTCTAAATCTGTCATCTGTATGACAATATTTTTTATATTATTGTCTTGTTATGAACTGATAGATAAGAATTTCAATTATTGATATAATATGTGTTATACAGATAAACATGGAAGAAAAAAGCTAAAACTCATTTCATAATACTACTTTATTATTTAACAATATAACAAATTCCATAAATGGAGTTGTATGTAATCTAATCTCACTTCAACAGTTTCTCCGTCAGTGGGCACGTCGCTCCAGGGCCCGCCGCTCGCGAGGCGCAGCGCGACTGAGAAGCGTGCCACGGCGCAGCGCCCGCCCCACGCCAGCAGCGCGAGGCGCAGACACGTGCTGTTTGCCCAGATACACTCCTTACCCACCGGCGCCTTCGCTTCTTCAAGTATATAATATTTAATTATAAATTTGCTTACATCTAGCAAAATAATACTTTGAATTATATTTCTTCTACTTTTTTTTACCTTCACGCTGTACCCCGCACATAGTAGGGTAGGCAGGGTATTAGAGAGAAATATGAGAACTTAGTGTTAAGACACTGCCGTTCCTCAATTTACGCAGAATTTTCGAGGCATTACGTGCCGAGTGCTGGAACTCAAGGCCATACTTTCTTCCCGTTACCAGTGCGACAAAATTTAAAAAAATATATATTTTATCTCCCCGAGGAGAAATCAAACCCACGCACGCTTATACTTCTGCACATAATAAGTATATTATCTAAATTATTATAAAAACGCGTACTAGTTAATTATTAATGATCATTTATGTTAAGTATTTGTAATATATATAAATGACTAACTGTCTCCTCTGGTCCTCAGTACGAGTGCGCGTGAGTGCGGTGAGGCGCCGACGGCATTGTGTGCGCGAACCGACACGCGGTATGGCGCGCCGCACGCCAGCCCGCGCAACGCCGCACCGCGCGCTTCGCCGCCTACGCGCCACCATCGCGCGCCACCTTCCGCCGCCCCCATCCCTGGTACACCTGCCTCGCCTTCCCAGCCGCGCCACCACCACACCGTGTAGCCTGCGGACACCTGAAGCTTAGTATATTTGTCCACTGTGATGTAAAGCAATTCTATGCATATACATAACTCTCTGTCGTTTACCGAGTATGGCGGCGCCTCCGTCGTGCGGCGGGTCCCAGGCGAGGTGCAGCGCGTGCGCGTCGGCGCGAGCGAGGCGAGGCGCGGGCGCAGCGGGCGCGCGCACTGCTCGCAGCGCGAACACCGCGGCGTCACCGCCCGCCGCGTTGCGCACCGAGCATGAGTAGTTCGTGGCCGTCTGCTGCTCCATCTCTGACATCGAGGTAGTTTACACAGAGTAACATGAAGATATATTTTGATTATAACGATTAATACAATATAATACATTATGCATATTGTAAATACCTACTATGAATTATTAAGTCTCCGGTGTCAGTGATAGTATGTGCGTGAGGTAGCGGAGTCCAGCGGCGGGAAATGGGAGGTATGCCGAGCGCGGTACATCGCAGTCTAACGCGCGAGCCGACCGGTGCTGTTATTATCCGTCCCAGGGATGATATGCGCGCTGACACTAGTTAGAGTATAAATTTGCTGTTATTTGATTTTTGTTTTATTATTTTATATTTTGCATTTTATATTTGCTTATTATAAAATAGTTACTGAGTTGTGTCGGTGCAGCGTTGACGGCGCGGCTGGGCGGGCCGCTGCCGGCCGCGGTGGCGGCGCGCACCCAGAACTCGTAGACAGCGCGCTCCCGCAGCCCACGCACCTCGTGCCATACCTCAGCTTCAGTTTCTTCCCGGTCCTCTGTAGTCTCCACCCTCTGCGACCACTCTCCGCCCACTCTTATTTCAAAATATAAAGTTTTTCATCAATAAGAAAATAATAATTACTTAATTAAAATTTTTATTCTTTGATTTCGTACTTGCCAAGTTCCCTTGTGTAGAGTGTATAATGGGTGAGACGACCACCCCGTTCAGCTGGCGGTACCCAGGATACTCGCACTGCGTCTGGTCCCGCCGCAAGTGCTCGAATTGTTTCTGGTGCGCTAGGAACTATATAATGCGATAAAGTATAAATAAGTGAAACTGTGACAGAATTATAATATAACTATAAAAATATGTCGTACCATCTTCCCTCGTGCGGCAGTGTGTGGGCAGCGAGGGCGGTCCGGCGCCGCGGTCGGAGCGCGCGCGGACGCTCACGGAGTAGTTGGTGGCCGCGCGCAGTCCCTGTAGCACCGCCTCGCCCACCGCCGCCGCGCGCGCTGCCTCAGACCCCACCGCGCCGCTCCACGCTGGCACCACAGATCATTATACAACTTATTAAGAAATCTAAATACAGCGTGAAGCTGATTTATTTTTTTTAAATGTTTTTCATTGTAAATATATATTTTAAAATCATAATTGTATGTACATACATATGTATAACTACTACTGTACTTACTTTGTGAAAAATGCAGGGGAGCGTAGTGTAGATCATATCCTCTTATCGATTGTGAATGAGTTTGTGCGGGGGGAAGCCAGCGGACGCGAAGAGACCTTGCTGATAGAGCCTCACATGTTACTGAGTTGGGAGGTTCTTCTGGTACTAAGATTTGAAAATATTTTATTGTAAAGATGCAAAAAAATATTGTGTGATTAATGATTGATATTGTGTGACAAATATAGAACGTACCGCCGTCGGCCGTGGTGGCGTAGGCGGTGGTCGAGGCCGGTCCGGGGCCCGCGCGGTTAAAGGCGCGTGCCGTCACAGCGTAGCGCGCGAACTGGCGCAGGCCGCCCAGCGTGAGCTCGGCGCTGCTCCACCCGCGCGCCACCGTCGTGCCGGCGCGCGCGCCCTCGTCGCCTCCCTCGCCCCCCTCGCCCTCCATACCGCCCGCCGCACCCGCGCCCACCTCGCGCCACGCCAACGCGTAGCCGAGCAACTCACCGTTCCAGCTGTCTTGCGCAGGCGCCTTTGTAAATTTCGTGATAATTTTCAAGTTAAAGACGACCACAAGATTTATATTATAAATTATATTTTACTTACCGACCATGAGACGTGCAAGTCCCCGGTATTAATAGCTCTGACGCGAAGATTTTGTGGCGATCCTGATGGAGCTGCATAAAATATTAATAATTTTAAAATAAAGAACACAATACTTAGGTTGATAATAATTTGTATTAAAAAATTACCTTCTTCGAGTGTAGTAAAAAGTAAAGCATCGGAATGTGGGGACTGTCCAACATGATTGGTGGCCACCAATCTTAGCGAATATGCAGCAGATGGTCTTAGACCTTCCAATTTTGCGCTGAGCAAATTAAGATCATCATCAGACCTGCATTAAATAATACTCTTAAATAAAATTATATATTAATAAACTTACAAATATTATCAATGATATGATATGTAATGGATCCATCATGTTAGACCGTCAGGTACCTGTCGTTGTCGGGGGTATCGAGTGTGAGGTTGTAATGGTGTGTGGTGTGGTCGGGCGCGGGCAGCGCGTGCAGCGGCGTGCAGAGCGCGGCGTAATATGTGCGCGGAGACGCGCGCGCCGCCCACCGCACTCGCACCCAGCGAGCGCCCGCACCACCCAGCTGCAGCGATCGCGGCGCGTCGGGAGGCTCTGTTCATGTATACAAATATTTATTCTTTGTACGCTTTATTATCTAGCTAAAAATTGTAGTCCAAAAAAATATTGATATAATTTGGAAAGACAATCCTTATTTACCTTCGACTTGTAAGAACATGAGCAAGTCACTACGCCCGTATTGGTTGCGGGCATGACACCTGTACTCGCCCGCGTCGTGTCGCTCCGCCGCGCGCAGCTGCAGGGACGAGCGCACGCCTTCACTCGTGCGCACCTCTGATATTGTCCACCTTCAGATTGTAGCCAATATTTCTTAATATTTTATTATTATTTTAATCCTTAATTTTTTTTATGTGGCAGTATAAAAATATATTAAACCTGTATGAATCTAGATCCAGTTTGTTGCCTCGGTGTGTCCAGTGTACCGTCAGAGGAGGGTCGCCGAGGGCGAGGCACGTGAGTACGACGCTACGTCCTCTCACACTCGATGTATTCCGCACCGACTCACTCGACAGACCAAAGTGGGCTGGCTCTTTGATCGGGAGTAAAAAATTATAAAATATTTTATATCAAAAACAACAAAAAATTATTAACTTTAATGTTAGCTGTATAGTTTATGACATCGTTTGACTTACCATGGACGGTAACATTGACATGCTTCACTAGCGCGAGTCCGACGCCGTTGTCTGCGGTGCAGCGGTACAGCCCCTGGTGCGAGCGAGTCGCGGCGCGCGCCGTCAAGGAACTGCTGCCGGCGGCCGCCTGCCCATTGGCCACGTCGTTAGCAGGTTTTGCCATCCCGCTGTTTGGTCTCAATTGAGAATGCTCAGCGCTCCAGTCAGAGCCTGCGACTTCCCATCGATCAGAATTCTCCATACCACTTATACCTTCACCTGTATACGTAATAATATAGTAGCAGTGTTGTACAATATTCTAGTGATAATCATTTGAATTATGACTCTTACCTATTTTTCTAAACCAAGTAACAGTAGGCATCGGGTAGCCTTTAGCTGTACATTCTAACAGCAACGGAGCCCCTAAAAGTACTGCTGAGTCCAGTGGTTCTGTGATCCACGACGGTGCAACTGTAGGAGAGGAATTTATTGTTTTACAGAAGTAAAAATAAAATTTGGGAATAAATTTAAATATGTTGGTTTGGAAGTGTGTACCTTTAACACTAAGCGTCGCAGTATAATTAACTGTAGCTGCATGATTGGAGACCCTGCAGGTATACGCGCCGCTATGTCGAGCCGACAGTTCCGAAAACATCAACAGAGAGAATTCATTCAAGCTTTTCTCTTCTATCTGGTAAAAAAAATGTTAATTAAATAATTTAAAAAAAATGATATTTTGTTTCCATTCATTTAACATACCTGTAAATTGGGTGGAAGTGGTGACCCGTCCTTGAACCAAGAGAAGTACATCGGCTTGTCTCCTGAAGACACTCCACATAGCACTTGCACTGAGCTACCCTCAGTTAGTTCAGAAGAAAACATAAACGGCGATATTTTAGGGGGATCTGTGAACACAAATAAATTTTCAATTTGGCAAAGTTTGAAAAGATAATTAATTCTAAATGAATAATGGAGAAAAAGCAAGGTTACGAACTTCGCACTTGTATCTCAACGTCCCTGGTGGCGGGTGCGCCGGCGGGCGGGGCCGCGCTGCAGGCGTAGTGGCCGGCGTCGTGCGGCAGCGCCGGCGTGAGGCGCAGTACGCCCGCGCGCGCAGACACGCGCCCCGCGCCGCCCAACGCCGCCGCCGCGCCGCGACGCCACCACGACACCGAGCTGTCGGCAAGTACTCGTTATCGTAGGTTTATTCGTGTACATTCTTTTATGTAAAAATGTGTCTGACTATATATTTATATGTATGTTTATACTTATATGTCTGTTTGTGGCATCGTTACTGCCAAACGGATATGCCGATTTCGTTTTTATTTCAAAGATGGCTGAATTAAGAATGTTCTTATCTATAGCTGAATAAAATATATTCAGTCGTTTGTAAATTACCATCTTTTTCCTAGTTTATGAAAAGATATAAGCAACTTTCACTAGTGTGATCGATTGTTTATTATTATTGGGCCGGTTGTATAAACAAGTGAAATGTATTATTTTAAATAAAAAAAATCTTCTTCCCACTGTATCCCTCACACAGTAATGCAGGCTACTAAAATCCAATGGTAAGACACTCCGTTCTACATTATTTCATATTTTTAGCCGACTTCTGTAAGAAAAGGAAGTTTTCACTACGATTGTTTTTTTATGTTTGTTACCTTAGAACTTTTAACTGGCTGAACTGATTTTGATGATTCTTTCTTTTATTTGAAAGTAGTAAGGTTGTTGCATTGGCATGATTTAATTTTAAAACTTATTTAAAATTGTGTCAGGTTTATATGCCAAAGAATCGATTGCTGACATGTATTTGCTATAGGAATTATCCCATCAAATGCACCTCTATAGACCTGATCGGATATCCGGCGTAGGGGCAGTGCAGCGTCAGGTTCTCGCCGGCGACCGCGCGAACCGTGTTCATAGAGCGGATTGAAGGAGGGCCTGAAAAATTACTGACATTTATTCCTATCAGCTTTTTTTTCAGCTTCACGCTATATCCTGTGCGTAGCAGGGTAGCAAGAGGGTTAGTGGGGTAGGCAGAGACCTTGGAACTTAGTGTTAAAACACTCCATAACCATTAAGTAACTCTACGCCGAATTGTGGAGGTATTGCTAATTAAGTACCGGAACGCGATGCCACACTTTGCCTTGACGGCAGAGCGAAGTAATAAAAATATTAAGTATTCTATTTTCTTCGAGTGGGGATCGAACCCACACAGTAACAAGCTTGTGTTCCTGTGAAATAAATACAAATAGTTGTAATTGATAAGATTTTGTAAAATATTCTACCGTATATATTGAGTCTTGCAGAGTGTTCGACGGCTCCTAGAGGGTTCGCCGCGCGGCAAGTGTAGCGACCGCCGTCCGCCGCCGACGCCGACGTCACGTTCAATATAGACACAACTTCCCCTTGAATAGACGCCTCTTCACTTATTGAATATCTGTATGTAACCATAGATATTAATAATAATAATAATTAACTCTTTATTGTACACCCCAAAAAAGAAATAATACAATACACATACAAGAACATGTACAATAGGCGACCTTATCGCTGAAATAGCGATTTCTTCCAG
>DWAO01003303.1:0-14429 GCA_018230605.1 Heliconius congener | reverse complement strand
ACTCAACACGCAATGCCTCCAGAATTCGGCAGAAAGTGGGGAACGGAGTATCTAACACTAGGTTACCTCTGCCTACCTTGCTGTGTACGAGATACAGCGTGAAGCTGATTTATTTTATTTTTAACTAATGCATATAACGAACAAATGAGCTGTACAGTCTAAGTGATTTTCTGTATAGTCAATCGTTAAACATTGTAATTTATATCCATATTATTTATATTATTATTTACATTTTTAAAGTGTTATTCCAGACTTGGGAAAGATATTTTTTTCACAAATCAAACATTTGGAACGTTATTGTATAAAAAATAATTTAACAATACAACTTAAAAGATTATACGTTAGCGAACCCAACGTAGAGATATATAAGTTAAATATAACAACACCTAGTGTATTAACTATCAATATAAAACACATGTGACGGCACAAAAACAGTTTATAGTATAATATAGTACGAGACTAAAATGTTCTGATTACACCGATCAGCTGTTTCGTAATCTTGAAAATTAATAATTAGTTTTTCGGCCGTGACAGTATTGTGATCTCACACGCCATTCCGCACGTGTCAATATCTGACAGACGCCTCGTGATAGTACCATCATCGCCACATTAGATTGTCACGACTAAAACCATTTTTCTATCAATATTCAACATGTCGATGGTCAGTCGGTCAATAAACAAAATTAAAACCTCAATATATGATGTGATAAGGTTTGTATTGCTTCGAACCACGTCAGAACATGATATCCGAGTATATCCGACATCATGTTGCCCTGTCTTTGAAAGCATCCTAATTAAGTTTTCAAGACGATTGAAATTCAATATTGATTGGCAGATGGCGCTAGCGGCGTATTTAAATGAATCATTCGTTTCTAATATAAATATACGTCAATACTTTCTTCTTTTTATCGAAAATAAGTACTAGATTTTAATGAGTAATTACGTACAATACAAAACAAATAAAATATTATTTTTAACAAACAAATACCGTGTGAGTACCATTACGAGGGCTGTGCGGTGAAGATGTGCATTGTCACGAACGAAAATTTTGTATGCAGCGCCACGTCTAATATGAACTCATTTGAGTCACAACCCTGTTTTTATAATTACATGTTACACTTTGTCACATAGCCGCTTGTATTTATCGATCTATACAAGTTCACTAAGAACCAAATCCAAGTGGTACACACGATTCCCACGTAGCGAGGAGCAAAAGCAAGGTATTATAAAGAATCCATCAACATCAGCGCAATACCGATTGCAAAATCCGCCATCAATCATAAAACATCAGAAAGGATTAAAATCTACGTTGCACCTTCCAAAGCTCGAGTACCCTTGTTTTTCTCTAACCCGTAAATACTGAGGGGCGTAAGTATGGCCCGGGGGCGGTAAATATTATAGAGGGGGGTGGGGTGTACCCCCGCCCCTTGAGGGGGCACTATCCCTTATCGCGAACGTTACCCTCGTGCGCGACCGCTAGACCGCCAAAATGTGGGGCAAATCGATGCCTTTGCCCTATTTTTGTGCATCTGGACCGTTATCGATTTTATACTCGCAACTAAATATCGATTGTTTTGTCTAATAATTTTTTTTAACAATTAGTAGACATTTTCGAGTCTCAAATTTAAATACAAATAATATATACAATCTTTATACGTATACGAACGTATATCTGTTTATATATGAAATGGCAATAAGTGCGTATGAGTATCTAAAATAATCTTAAGCGTGACAACCACAATTATTTTAACCGTCTCTGCCGTCGAAATAAAATAATTTTATATTGGTCATAAATTAATTTAATCGAGGAGGTGCCTGGCCGGTGCCTGTGCTCGACGGTATTGTTGCCGTTTATACGACTTCAAAGCAACTTTGTTGGCCGATCCAAGGCTATATTCAAGGATTAGTTATGTTATAAAAGTTGATTATAAATCATTATTTTATTCTCCTTCGCTATTTATAAATTCAATTCTTTCTTATTGTAATTAAGATTTTGATTTTTTACTTATTCATTCTCATTATTTATCTATTACTTCTTCCATACTTCCAATATTATATGTAACGTAATGTAGACAACAAAGGCTGTTGCGTGAACTGTATACAATAGACATTGATATATAACATCGTTAATTTAATTTTGCCAAAAAACTGTCTCTACATGACGATATAACTACTTTAACTTATTTTTATAGCTTCACGCTGTATCCCACACACTGCAGGGTAGGCAGAGGGAACCTATTCAGACACTCCGTTCCCCACTTACCACCAAATTTTGGAGGCATTACGTGTTGAGTGGCGGAACTCTACTTTAAATAATGATACCTCTAATATAAAGGTATCTACAAATAATAAACAAAATGATTTAAAGTCTATTACAATATATGGCTTAAAACAAGAGACGTAACATTTGAGCTATAAAATGCAATTTACTATCTTTTAACTTACAACCTCCACCGTCCACATGATATTCTACAAAGTTTTTATCGATTCGTTTTTTTAAATTGTTGCGAATGTTTTATTAGTTTTTATTATGAACCGTATATCAGAGTTTAACGAGGGCTCTTAAGTAGCCCTTATCTCATTTCGTTCTTTGTTGGATCTGTGCAGATGCTAGTGAGTCAACTATGTAGCTATATTTTATAAAAGAAATATAATGAGGAAATTAAAAATCTAGAATTACTACTTTTCAGTAATAGAATAGATAATTTAAGCCTGTTTATACGTCATACACTACTAGGTTGTTCTTTGATGAGATGATATGCATTACATTTATAATAGCACCCAATCATGTGAAACTTTTCTTAGCATAAAGGCTCTTAATATTACAGGCGTATTGAATACCTATTTTGCCTAAACCTTGTAAGGTTTCATTTAATTCGATTATTTAAAACTCATAATATTATTAACATTCAGCTTCATATTATAAGTTCTTTGATTTTTACGATTATTACCAGCTTCATGTTATTGAACATATTATAAAAATATCTTTTTCTTTCTTTCATGGTGCTTGTAATTATGTTTTTTTAAGAAGGACACATCAAAAATAATTTATATAAACTACAAACGCATAATTAAACTTATGACAGTTATGACATATTTTAGCTTACTTTAACAATACATATCTATATATTTTTTTTATATTTAGGTGCAAGGTAGGTATTACAAGTGAACTGGTGTTCGTTGAACGTAAAGCATTTGGAGTATAATTAGAACTTTTTATTTACGCTTGACTACTTCTGTCCATCTCATTTTTTTCTCATAAAAATTACAAGTGTAAGATATAATTTGACGTGCAATTGTAGATAAGAGCGATCTCGTTCTCAGACGAGTGAAGCGAGGCGCGCAAAAACACCGATTCCCTCTGTTTCCGCCACCTATTGTCTTCATTCTGTCTACATTGGATTAATAACTGTTGCTATCGGGTAAGTACAGACAGAAATAGAAAAATTCTATCGATTTCTTATTTTATTCAACTTTTAGCGTAATGGCAGTAAAGGGTTTACAATTGAAATTCATTAATTTGGAAGAGAAATTAAACTAAAATAAACAGCTTTTTAAAAACGCATACCTAGTTTGTACTAAGGTCTTATAAGGTCGGGTCTCACAGCTTGTATAAGAGTTGTAAAAAAAACAACAACTAAGTATATTACTGACTCTACTTTCTAATTGGCACATATAATTAATTAATTAATTATGATTTCCTTACACTGTTTAAACGTCTGTAACAGTTCATCTCATGATAAACTGCAATGACTTCTTCTGACTATAATTAAATATGATTAGAGCTCAACACATGGTGAGCGGCAATTATAAGACGTTACAACGGCTACCGCACTAAGTTACACGCTATGCGATCGTTTCTATGAGCCTTTGAATAACGGAAGCGAATCTTAATAAAAATTGCAAATTTGTAACTAATATTTTGTTTTTTTTTTCAGCTTCACGATGTATTTCGCATGTAGCAGGGTAGGCAGAGAGAGCCTAGTGTTAAGTCGCTCCATCCCTATTTTCCACCGAATTTAGGAGGAATTGTGTGTTGAGTGTTGAAACTCAACGTGTCGCTTTACCCCGTTAACCTTTTTGCCTCGTATATCGAGGAAATAATAATATTAAAAATTACATTGCTCCGAGTGGGAACCGAACCCACAACCCGTTGCGTTTACAGTAACACGCTTGTGCCCCTGCACCACGACTGCCCTCAATATGAGATAATAATATTTATTGTAACATACGAATACTATATTGAACGAATAAACAAAGCTTAAAACCGCAGCGACGCGACGCGACGCGTCAGAGCTTCACCCACTCCCATCTGTGAATACACTTGTGGAATTACTGAAACGTCTCATCCATTGAAATTCGCAATCATGAATGAAACCAAATGGGAAAGAGACAGCGACACAGAAACCAAGGGGAGCGAGCGAGACACAATTCGAATAGTACACGAAACGGAAATAGAGAGACCGAGATAATTCCGTCTAGCCGGAGGGATTCCCTCGTGTCACTTGTGTGCGTTTTTCAAATGGTACGCGAGGATTACGAATGTCGGTGTACGTTTCGACTGTGCACTCCGCTCGGAGGGCCCTCTGTCGGCGCGGGCCGGAGTGCCGGAGTGCCGGGGTGCCGGGTGCCGGCGTCGGGGTTGCCATTCTTTCCGTTCGTCTGAGGCCCGGGCGGGTTCCCCAGCTACTTGTTGATCAATCGTAATAAATTGCCTCCATGATATTCCCATTGTAGAGCAGTTTGTCGCTTTACTGCTTTGGAAGGAATTGCGTTTCCTTAAGCTAGCCGAGTTTATTTGCCGCTTCAATGTACTTTGAATGGCAATTGGAAAGCTTATCAAGTTGTGACTCCTTGTGTGTATCTTTGTTAGTAATATGATGTTTATGTATTATCTTATTGTTTCTAATTGTAATTGTTAAGTAATGGTTACAGTTATATTGCAACACTTATTAACATTTATATGCAGTTAATATCTTATTTATTTTTTCTTCACACTGTAGCAAAATACGCAGAGAGAACCTAGTGTTAAGACACTCCGTTTTTAATTTTCCGTTAAATTCGACCGGCATTGCGTTGAGTGGCGGAACGCAAGGCGGAAAATGCAGTGTTAACATTAACTTCTTTTTTCTGCAAGTTTCAATGAAAATCTGAATAGAAATAGCAATTGGTCTACTATAAATAGGTAATCATTATTTCAAATGTGGAAATATAAATAGTAGAAACTAAATTAGACGTTAATTTCTAAGTAAATAACTATAATTTATTATTTTTTTTATCACTAATATAGGTAGAGGCCTACAAGATAGAGTAGTATCTTGTAGGCCTCTACCTATATTAGATAATTGATGATATTTTATATATTGTTATTATATTGGCGTTGACTTTCGCATCAACGTGCAATGCGTCCAGAAATCGGCGGGAAGTGGAAAATGGGGAACGGTGTGTCTTAACGCTAGGTTCCCAGGTTCCCTCTACCCATCCTGCTATGTGTGGAACACAGCGTGATTAAAAAAAAGACAAATAACTAAAGTTCAGAGAAAACAAAAAATTACAATTAAATTTGAATATATATGTATGTATATCTGAATAACGTCGATTACACGCCGCGCTTAGAGTAGAGTACCGACATCCGATGAAGGTAGCGTGTCAATACACTCCGTCAAACAATAGCGAGATTAATCCAAGCACGTCTTAGACCCAATTTTAGCCGCCCACGTAGAGCGCCGGCACTAAGTAAATACAAAACAAACGATTTCTAACATTCTACGATGGTTTATATTAATATTTCAGTATGAAAATTAAATATTAGTTAAGTAAATTAATTAAAGTGAAATTTAATTGAATATTTATATATTTTTTAATACACAAAGTATTTATTAATAAAATTATCCGCGTCAATATTTTATTGGACACTAAAACGTCGCATTTTCATCGCGATTTTTCATTTATCTGAAAGGCGGCTAGATGATGAATGTTCTTGAGATATACCTATTTTCGGAAAGATAAAGAAAGAAATTTAAAATTTTACTTTCTTTAGACATCATTTTTGACTACTTATTTTTAATTTTTTTTAATTACAATAATCATGGCTTGTAAGGAGACATTTACTAAATTATTCAAATCTAAAATAATCTTTTTTGCAAACTTCTATTCTCTATCGCTTTGAACTGAACAAATAATTCATTATTCCTTAACAAAAAAAGGCCCACGTTTATAATAACTTTATATTATTTTAAACTATATTTGTTAGGGTTCCCGTACCTCAAAAGGAAAAAAGCTCTTATAGTATCACTTTATTCCGTCTGTCCGTATATATGTCGTAACCATTTATCTATATATCGTACAGAAAAAAATCAAGCCTTTAAGTCATCACCATCAAAAAATACGAAGCATCTTTGCATTGTTTTAACCAAAACATTCTTAGGTTACTACCAATATTTTTCAAAAAAAATATTTCCCGAGGATCTAGACGAACCGAAAAATGAAATTTTGTAGGTATTTCATAGAAAAAATGCATTACAAACTTACATTTGTAGTTCATATCATAAAAAATGGGAGTATAATTAAGTCTATCAATCTTATCGAAACCTATAGGTGCCTAGGTTATTTCCCGTAGTTTTACAATTATGAAATTTGCTAAGAAAGACTTGCAATACCCTCCTACCTACAAACAGAGAATAAATCCGAATATTTGAGACTTTCATTTGGAAAACAATATTTATATTATGGATAAAAACTATGACAAACTTATAATTGTAGTTAATTTCACACAAAATAAGAGCATGCGCCAGCAAACTTACTTTTAACTTTTTTAAATTGTACTTTCCATGTGGCCTATAATTCTGAAATTGGTAACCTGTGCGAGTAAACTATACATAAACAACTCTTTTGTTTTATTCTAAAATAATTAATATTTAAGAAAAAAATATATATACACAAACAATTACGATAGATATATTTAGTTGAAACATATACACAGGCATAGACACGCGCAACAGCTAGATTCTTAATATGGTAGCACGTGTCTGAGACTGCAGCGTCTTGGTTTAATATTTCAATAACTACCACTATTTGGATCATCGCCAGTAGGTTCCTCGGCCATCGTTCATTATTGTTTATATAATATATACCTTACTATCGTCCTCAAATTTATCATTTTAATAAGATCAAATCAAATCAGCTTCACGCTGTATCCCGCACACAGCAGGGTATGCAGAGGGAGCCTAGTGTTAAGACACTCCATTCCCCACTTTCGGCGGAATTTGGGAGGCATTACGTGTTGAGTGGTGGAACTCAACACTGCGCTTTGCCTCGACACCAGAGCGAAGAAACGGAAATATAAATTTAAAAATTTCATTGGGTGGGAATGTGGTGGGTGGGAATCGAATCCACAACCGTCGCATTACAGCCACACTCTTGTGCCCCTGCACCACGACGGCTTTCAATTTCAATTTAACATGAGAAAACCAAAAAAGTTATAGTGTAGAGTAGAGTAGAGTCAACTAGGCGTGTTTTACCAATATCTTCAATTGATAAACATGGTACAAGTGAAAAATAACAAACAATTGATTAGAGTTACAATTGTCTAATATCACGTTCGTACATGTACTTGTAAATTGCACAATAATAAATATTATTTAAAACAATTATAATATGTAAATATGCAAAGTAAGTGCACTAAATAATTTCGCTTCGACCGCAGTTATGAAATCGTTTTTGAATATTGTTTTGTACCGCGTATAAATATCTAAATTTAGTATTTAATAATTGAACGTAAAGTTGAATATAAAGCCTCGTCTCACTAGCGTCGTCGCGATGCCATAGCCCACATGCTTATTTGTTATAGAATACTAAATATAAATTAAAATATCCATATTTTTATATAAAAGTATTTTAAAAATTACTTTCAAAATTACTTTGACAAACCGTGAGAACTACCAGCAACTTCAAACGGTGCCGCCGTTAAAAATCCTTTTTGTATATACCTTCGTAATCCTTCCGACAAATTTCAAAGTTTAAACTACTGAAAATGTTACCCGGAGTCCCGTCGCACCTACCGGCGCTACAAAGGTAATGAGGTAGTTATTTCAGTGCCTTGTTTATTTACAAAATATCACTCTGTTTGAAGGCGGACCATCAAAATGCGTCGTAAAACTGAAAATTCCATAAAAAGTCGTGTTGATGACCTCCATAATTGAACCTCGCTTTGTGAAGCAGAGACAATGGACGGAATCAACGCTTTTGAGTGTATTCGTCGAGAAAAAGCTACAATTCAATAATTACGAACAAAACGTCATTATCTGTTACTAATTTAAACTCATTTTTTAATGTAATTCTAAAATAGATTGTTACTATTTATTAAATACTATTTCATAGGACAAAATATAAATATAACAAATATAAAAACAGAGAATACAATATATATTTATGGAGCTAAAACATCGGTTTAAAATGTTAAAATTGAATCCGCATTGAAACTTGTTTTTTAAGCAACTTCAAAAACGTCTCATATTCATATAAGAGAATGTTCAACTAATTGAATTATAAGCTCAAAAGCATTTGTGTTAAGTACCTACTCAAATCAATACTCGAGCCAAAAGAGTTGTAAGTGAATCGCAATCCCGAGTCACACCCGTGGGGTTCCTCAGATAGGTAACCTGAGCCTCGTTTATCTGCTGTCGAGCAATTATTGAAGCGTGAAAAGGAACGTCCACCTATTATTATATACGTTTTGTAATGCGGGCGATGCTATAAAATATCGCATTTCCTAGCACCAGCTTAAACCCCGATAAATGCTAATATGCTGCATTCATATTTAATTAATGCATTTCTTTTTCTATTTGGACGGATCTATGAATGGAATGCATTATAATTTATTTCTATATTTAATAGTATTTAATAAATGGTATAAAATACTAATTACTCACATGAATATACATATATCTATGTATCTATTTTGTACCTAGATTAGTAAATTAGATAAAAAAGATAAAAAGGTAGTTATGTATTGACGTCGATTTTTAAAAAATGCAGGTACTGATCGTATGTAATTCTAGGCAATCGTATTATATTTCTTATAAAAATACCTAATATAATAATAAAATATATATATATTTAATGAGTCAAAAAACCTAATTAAACTAAACATCATTACGAAGATGGATAATATAAAAAACATGTTATTTCTTATTTGTAAGCGGTATCTTATGGATACACTGGAATCGAAATGGCGGAAACATGTCAATATAGATTAGTTTGATTTCGCCGCACCGGGATCGGCGTTCATTTTTTAATCTTATCTTTTAAATAAGCATTTTTGTTACGTTACAAATAATGTCAAAATTCATATAAATTATATATGAATGCCGTTGATGCCGTTTTATTATGTTGGTAGGTAAGGTACCTGTTTACCTATTAGGTAAAAATTTGGACATCATTGTAGCGCAGTTGGTAAACGTACTCATCGGCTTTGTATGTACACGCAAAAAACGCAATGATTAAAAGAAGATCGGAGAACGGAGGGTATTAACACTAAGTTTTGTTTTCTAACCTCCCCTCATGTAGCAAATCTTACATTTGTTGTTCTTATATAGGTAATTGAACTAGGCAAGAAGGTAGGTACCTACTTACACTTTGTATTTAGTTAGATTTAATTATTTAAAGTTGACAAGACGATGTATTAAAAATATAGCACAACATTAAGTTGATAAAAAAACTAATAGATCTCCTCCTAATTAAGAAGACACGGACGACCAGAGAGCGGCGACCAGCGGCGCGGAAACCTGCATTCTTTTAAACAAAACATAGTAGTTCTCCACAGTGCTTGCAATATTTTTATTATATGATAATGATAACTAGGTACCTACATGGTAAGTATTCAAATTATAAATTAATTCTTAAAAAATTTAAAAAACGTTGTTATATATTTAACGTGCCATTTTTTAGTTATTTTTTTTTGTGTAAATTTAAAGTTAAGAAACATTAAAAAAGAATATAAAATTACTTGAAAATGAACAAATTGTCTGTTTAATAGTAGGTATAGATAATAGAATACCACAAACTGATCGTATCTATAAATAGAAATAGCCAAGTTATAATAATAAATATAAAATAATCGAGTCAAATTTATTTTATTGAATAATAGAATCTGAGTTATATTAACAATAAATATTAAATAATCGAGTTAAGGTAATTAATAGAAATATCTGCAGATATCAACTGATGATATTATTTTAAAATATCTTTGTACTTCTTTTTATTTTTTAATCTTTGTTCTTTATAATTATAAATAACAGTAAAATATGTCCGGTCCAAATAAAAGATCCTCTTTGTGTAGATACATCATCAGTCAAACGAACATAAAACTGTGACTTCATAAAAATGAAACATAAACGTGAGTCACGCTCACAAGGCCCAGGCCGGCTCGCGTCCCGCCGAATGTTTCCGTTCATCAATAAACAAACATTAAATATTACGAACACAAACCGTCGATACGAGCGAAAAATTAAAATTTACATCTCCCCATCGCACTGTTACCGTGGACATTACATTTTTAAAATCGCATTCGGGATAGCTGACATAGGCCTACCGGGCGAGCAGCGCGCACCAAACTGCCTTTTTTTTAATCTAACTTTAGCGTTTGTAAAAATTACTATTTAAAAATTTACGCCTCGGCCGCTAATTAACCGAGAATTAACCCTTCCGTCGCCGAAGTACACTTTAATATTTAATTCTGTGGAAATATTTGGCGCGTATTAAAATATGAAAAATTAATGGGAACCGTACAACCCTCCTGCCGCGTGCTATTAAGGAGGTTGAACCTACGATAAATATTTTTTTTATATTTATTTATACAAGGCCTGGATTGAGTGTAATCATTTTATAAAAAACTTTTTATCTCCTTAAATATATAACGAAAGCATTACGCAAAACATTTAAAGTAGGCTTTAAACCAAACAATGCGGGCTTGTAAAAAGGAATAAATAATAAGAAAAATCTAGTTAACTAAAAACCTAATAAAAACTATACGTATTGGTTGTTTAGATGAAACGTACCTTGCCGTTGTGCAGTCGCGGTAGAGCACGTCGAAGTCCTTACACGACAGCAGCTTGCAGCGGTTGACGCCGGGCTGGATGGCGCCGAGCCCGCGGAGGATGCGCACCTGTTCCACATTGCACACCAGCGGCACTATGTCCAGTCTTTTAAGTTTCGTGTACACTGTGTGCAGCCCGCCCACCAAGTGTTTCAGGAACAGTTCGAAGGCCTGCGGCAGGCACAGCATGGTGTCTCCCTGGATGATAAAAGCGGCTACTTTTTGCCCGCGGTAATCTACAAGCTTGCACTCGTTTGCGGACGGATCTGACGTCGAGATGGGTGGCGGGCTTCCGTACCGCGGCGGACCGTGATGGTGCGCCGCCGCCATCAGCTCGAGAGGCGAGTGGTGCATCATCTGCAGGGAGCCCAGCAGGCCGAGGCCCGGTGGCGGCAGGGGCAGCCGCGGAGCCAGGAGCTGCGGAGGGCTAACGCCGCGGGCCGGCGACGCCACCTTCACTCTCGGCGACCCTCCGGAAGAGCCGCTCACCTCGCTCGCGGTCGACGCTGAGTCCACGGCGGACTCCATCTTCATCGGATCTGTCTACGCGCGCATCACACACCCGTCGCGCGCGGTGTTTCGCGCAACAATAAATAAAAAGCCGGAGCGAAACGAGGGCGCGGCCGCGCGCGCGCGCCCGCCCCGGCGCCCGCGCGCCATTGGTCCGCCGGCGGGCCGGGCGCGCCGCGATTGGGCGACGACGCCGCCGCGATGTCTCCGCCCTTTTTTCCGTTGCGTTACGAACGCGCGAAGAAACGTTTCTGTTTCTTTTGGGTGGCTCGCGGTGCGGCGCGGTGCGGTCCGCCGGGGGTGGATTGATAAGAATGTCACCAGCAATCAATATGAGCCGAGATGCCGTCGCTGGCCGGCGTCCGACCCGCGGCCTCTATTGTATGCCTTTTCTATCTTCGGCTTTTTTGGACACCTATGTCTATATGTTGATTACATTCAGAATACAAACTCTATATTCTTAATAATCGATTATGAGCAAAGGTCGTATTGGTTAAGTAGTCAAAGATCACATATATATTAAAAAAAATTAAAAATGTAAGTAATTGTCTAACTTATAAATTTATTTGTAAGTAGGCAAATACGTTAAATAAATTATTAGATCTTTTAAAAAATTAATACTTTTAGCAAACTTGGTATTGTGAACGTTTAGTACGCTTGGCTTGTAAATCAGTGTAGGTCGTTATTTGATATCGAGGTCAGGGTCACAGAAGGTTATTAACTTACTACGAGTTTTAGTAAATCTGTTTCTACGTAACGTAAATACAGCACAGAAACGAAAAGTATCTGTAATTATTAAAATATGTACGTACTTATTTTAGATATAATTTTATTAAATAAGTAAGTACTTACCTACTTTCATCGGTGCTATACCTAGGTAGACAGATATAGGCCACCTACGTACACATGTAATTAGCACAGTGGAGCAGTACCTGACTATAGGTACATCAATGGTCGTGGATTCAAACCCTATTAAAAAATATATAATTAGATATAATATATTTTATTCATTCCTCTGTTAAATTAATATTATATTCAAATATAATGGAGAAGGGAATAAAATGTTTTAATTTTTACCATCTGACAAGGCAACGTGGCATGAAATAAAAATGTTATACCTATAAGTATAATCATTTGCGTCAAAGCGTATCGACAAACTCTACAGTTGTTACTTGTAACATACCAATTGATCTAGGAGTTGGCTAGTAGGTAGTTACCTACTAGCCAAGCCAAGACAAGAGTTGTTCCTACTGCCATTCATACTTCCTCATATTTACCATATTTTCTTATATCATCATCCACACTCTTTTTTGAAAGATTAATTGAGATTCTTTCTCTTCTTTTCATTCTACCTTCATTAAGTTAATACTTACTCTACTTATCAAATACTAATGGTTATGAAGAAAAGCTGAAATAATAAATAAATAAAATAATTTATTTATTGTTCAAGTTTTCTTTTTTCAAAATATATATTGTTTAATTTTACTCAATTATTTGATATGTAGGGGAGATCCTCGTGCGTTAGTACACTGTTCTTCAATCCCACACAACTTATGTTTTTATTAACTTGAAGTATTGGTTATTTATAAATAAACAGTTATACTTAGAACTATAAAAAAAACTGTATTCTTTATTCTATCTATGGCTATCAAATATTTTGAAACATAAAATTTTTCAGCAGTCTTTCGAATTAATCATCGTTGTACTATATAAACCTTATTTGTAGCTTCTATGACGTTAGCCCAATGGGGAATTAAATCTGGTTACTTTCCTCTTAATTCGTGGCATCTAAAACAACAAAAATAATAATTGGGACCGTTCCAAAATACAAAAATATGAATGTCTCAAGGTACAAAATTATTTTGTTTCGTTAAGGGAATGAGGTTATGTAAACTGATTGAGTAATTCATCAAAAAAAATATCAAAATTTGTAAATACACATAAGCTGACAACTAAATATGCGTAATATAATTTCTCTTATCTCAAATTCTCCAATCAAAATATCCCTGAAAAAATATAAAGAAAAAAAACAGTAACAAAATTTTATTTAAGCATTCAAAATCGCCGACTTTTTCGGGTACACAATAGACCGCGAGGTTCGCTTTTGGCTGGAATCTAGCACTGCCCCTAGGTAGAAAGTGTCCTAAGTTATCTGGATCTCGCCTACTTACCTCTATCTATATTTTTGCAATAAAAGGTACGCAAATGAAAACATACTTCCCTAGTAGGTAGGTTAAGTACGCAGGGGTTCAAATTAAGTGTGCACCATTTTTTAGAAAATATTTTATAACTATGCTACCTATGTTGGCGTCAATTATTCTTATCAATATCACTGATTACAGCATAACTATACATAATCTTGGTTCCCATCGTATAAAGAGGTAACTAACATACATTATGTAACTTTATTGGTACCTACAAGTACACAAAATATGAGGAGAGGACGACAAGAGTTATTAAAACAAAAAACAACGGGAAGTAGGTACTAGCATCTGCTTTTACTTATGTATCCGAACACTAACCATTCATTATAATACAAAGGGGTTAGAAGTGAAAACAATGGCAATCCACGGCCTTCGACAACGGAACCGTAGCCACTTGTGGCCCAATCTCACCACACCGATTTAAGGGATGCAATTTTTTTTTAAAAGTATAGTTTTGTTATATGTTTTTTTTACAATAGATGTATAGGTATGCCTCAATATGTGCGTAGGTATTTACTTAGGTAGATGACAATACAGTTATACATTTGTTTTATGAAAATATTAAATTACTAGCGGGCGCGCGCGGCTTCGCCCGCTTATTTGCACCCTTAGGGGTGAAT
>DWAO01003302.1:0-14429 GCA_018230605.1 Heliconius congener | reverse complement strand
CTTTGCCTCGACACCAGAGCGAAGAATTGATAAGTAGGAGAATAAATAAATATAAGTAAATATTTTATCTCTTCGAGTGGCGATCGAACCAACAACCAGTCAATTTTACAGTCACACTCTGCGCCACTGCGCCACGACTGACTTCACTGGAATATATATAATGATTAATACAATAATTGTTTAAATAACAAATTTGATTCATAGTATTAATGGCAAACATTACATTACACGTAAGCTCGAAATAACAAGAGATACCTTTTAAATCCAAGCGGCGATTGCACCGAACAAGCCTGATAGGAACTCAGTTTATATTTTATTCATACATTGTATTGTTAGAATATCAATTGCCTCGCCCGGCGGTAGGTAAAGGGTACGTTTCCAATCCGCACGGGATTCACTTAGATTTGAAGGAAAATAGATTTCGATTTCGAAAGCTGCGACAAAGCAATCCGATATATTTTTCAGACAGATATTGCTAGCGATTTCTTTTAAGCTTTGAAATATAAGGGAGGAAATTCATGGAAATACATTTATATATTTTATATCACGTATTGCGAGATATCGATACGCTTCGTCGTTATTATTTGTAAAATAACAACAATATTTAAAAGGAATTTAATAAAAATATTTTATTTAACAATATTTAATAATTACATAAATAAATATGAAAGAGTAACAAACAGTTATTTAATAAAAAAAAGTTTTGATTATAGACTAATATCATTTAATCGATATAAAAATATGTATGTTTCTTTTACATTGATTTCGTGTTTCCATTTTGACTTAACGTTAAAGCGAGTGAGTTCGCGAAAGGTCAATGTCGTTTAAAGCCGGAGACGGGTTATTTCCTCTGTTTTTAATTTTGCCGGCAGACAATGCATTAAAGGAAAACGTAAAGGAAAACATAAAAGGGGAAACCGACCCCTTTAGAAGTGATTAATTTATTATGTTCTTTGTTTCTATTTTGATTTGGTTCCTTGAAAGTTATTATAGCTGGATTATATTTATGTAGGTAAAGAAACCTTACTGTTATTGTGGTTATATTTTATGAATTTGACAATAAGTGAGATCGGAGCTTATATTGGTATATACATTGTATGTGTAAATACAAATTTAAATGTTTTATTAAAATTCAATATGTAAAGACAAGACCAGAGTTGTTATAACAGTCTAGGTGCAATTTAATGAAGTTATTTTAGATCTTACATAAGTTATGTATCAAACTAGTAAAAGTATCACTCGTGCAATATAAAAGTTAACGACACAAGAAAACGCGTTTTCCACAACATTAAAGATAACAACAATACGGGGGCGAGTGAGTGTAGAGCCTCCCGTGAGGGGGCGGGCGGGGGTTGAGAAAAATTCAATATTAATATGAAGGAGGTGCGAGTGAGAAGCACCGGCATCTCACTCGCGCGGCCAATGGCGACCCGCACTGCCTTTGCGATATGATGAATTTATGGATGTAATAAAAGCGAGGTACGCGATTGGAGGAACAGATACCAGCTACTTATTTTTTATTTTCATATACGCAATATGAAGTTAAACTTGATTCAGTTTCATGTATTCTGGTGACTTTAGAGATGTAGAAAATCACGGCGGACAGTTGTTACTTTATTTAAGGACATAATCAGGAGTACGTTTAAGATTCGAGTCTTGAAGCATTCGTAGTACAAAGAAACGTAACTGGCAGTTGATTGAGGCGTGAACGGCGCTCGACCGCGGCGGAGTGGAGTTTCTTTCTTGATTTGCTTCTCGAGTGGACGAAATTGACACTTTATTTGCTTAGAATGTTTGGGATTGCTTGGTTTTTTTTAGAATGGTCTATCAACATGTTAGTTTCAAATAATCATAAATAATTTATAATAAACGATTATTCTTACAAAATTATCATTTATTTTTTATTGCAATATTATTCTTCATAATATAAATATTTGTTAGCGTATACGTTTGTAATTTAAAAAGAAAACTTAAATAAACTAATATACAATACAAAATAGTTACTAAAAATACGAATAAGTATCAATTATGTTTACGACAGCTCTACGAGATCAAAGTAAGCGCTTTATAAACAAATCGGTATATCTGAAAGGAATTGATACCGTCTATAATGCGTCACATGGAAAGGAGTTCAAATGGCAGGGTGACAGTACCAGCGGCAGAGACAACGCAAACAAAATAAATAGGAGGACGATGTGCGAATCGAGGCGGAAGTATTGGGGATCTGCGGAGTTTTGAAGTTCAATTATATCAGGTGGCTCAAGACTCAAGTATATATAGCTTACGGCAACATATGCAGGTGAGTTACGCGTCAAGTGCGTTGAGCTTGGATGTGAAATGCGAAAGAATATTGTTAGTCGTACCCTGCCTGATTTATTCTTTTTTTATATCTTACTCTAGGCTAATATAAACTTATGGTTCATATAGATAATTAATATATTTTATATCGGGATATTAGTAAATAGCTCAATTAATTGTCCACCTAATGTAAGTGGTGGTAATAAATAGTTATCATATAAACTTAAAATATATTTATTAAGATTATCCTATTTTTTAAGGACTATAAACAGGGGTAAAGAAACAATAAACACTTACAATATTTACCTAAGTAATTAATAGTTATTATTATTAATATGTCACAACTTTTGATACAACAATATGTATTGTAGCGTTACGAATATGTCATTTTTATTACATATCGACAAATAAATCCCAAGCTAGCGTGGTCTGGGACTAGGGAATCCATTTAAAAAATAATTAATTATGAACATATAATTAGGTATATATCTCTATAGTTTTCATATAAAAATAATTCAAAGCATACAATACAAATACAATATATCTGTTACGTCTAAGAAAGTTTATTTATACACAAACAGCAATGGCGCAATATACGAGGTTTAAGCTGAAGTTGTTTTGTAGCGAGATTCCATTTTCATTGTTGTGTGTATTTATTGTAAATCTACTCATACCGCTGCTCGCCCGTTAAAAGTATTCGAACATAACTTTTGGCTCGAGTGCGGAATCTGTGGCGAACATTGTTAAAATTAATGTGAAATTTACTATGCTTTTGTCTTTGCTGAAGTTAAAGTTTGTTTATATATACTATACTATATACTAGCGAAACACAGCTTTGTCCGCTTTTGTTTTTTATTATATTGAAGCCACTTTATACAAAATCCTCACATTATACCTTTGTGTTATTTTAATTTGTTCTAGGGTTCCGTCATTCAAAAGGTAAAAATTTTCAAAGTTCGTTCGTTCGTTCGTTCAAGTTTCATAATCTGTCGATATGTCAAGACCATTTATTTCTAGATCGCGTGGCGGTATTATGCAGAAATTAATATAAATTCAAATGACTCTATGGTCTCTTTGAAGAACAAAAAAAATTAACATGCTAAGTCAACGCAATCGAAAACTTGTGTCTTTTATTCATCATTTTAGCTGCATTTTGTATAAAATTCACTGCGTAATTAAAACCTTTGGCGTACTTCATCCACTTGCAGTTATAAAATTTAACACGAAGAGAGAACCTACATTAGAAATAAAGTAACAAATCCGAAAAGTCAAAATTTATACTATTTCATTTGGTGTAGAACTAAAAATAAAAACTTATATTTGTAGTTCATTTCATACAGAATGAGTATATATGCCCGCAAACTTAAGATTGCTAACTTTTATAAGTTATAGTTTCCGTTGATTTACAATCCTGAAAATGATACGGAAGCCTCGGTTTTTTTACATGAAATCTTTTACATTTCTTGGAGTTAGCGTGTTTCTAAATTACTAACAATGTTTTTATATAGAACAAATTAGTTGTACATTATTTGAATTATAGGATGGATTTGAATGAAACTTTTTATTTTTGAAGACTCATAGTAGTCCAGCTTAGCTATAAGAAATAATAAAATGCTGTTTTAACAATAGTTTTGCATTAACTAATTTGAACGTCTGAATAATCTCATGAAGAATCATAAAAGCGAAGTTGAAGTATAAAATGAAGCTAAATATAAGAAGTCTAGCGTTCGATAAAATACCGTAATCGTTTATTTATAATAAACAAGCAGAACTTTGGTTAATTGAAGGAAATGCGGTTAGCAAAAGTTGTTCATTGTGATAGGCAGTTTTCAAATAAAAATTATTGAAAATAAAAACGCAGTTGTTTTTATCAGCAGTTATGATCAGGAGCTGATCGTAGGTGCGACAGATAATGTTTAATCCATCATATTAAAATAAGTAATTTATAAAAATATATTTTCTATAATTTAAAATATCTAAGATTTAAATTTAGCAATGTAAACAATATTTGAAAATAATTTTGTTACAGCACACACATTTTCTAATTTCACAATAATATATTTAATATTATTCTTTCTTTGGTCTGGTCTAACAAAAGAGTACCCAACACGCAAATTGTTGTGACGTAGGTAGAGGGGTGTCATGTATGACAGTATATCTCGGTTCTCTTTATACATGTTTAGCCTAAAAAGTAGAGATGGAGGAAGTTCAGTGATGTTTTTTTGTTCTCTACATTTTGCTTATTTCAAAGGCATTGTGTGTGGAATTTAAAGCAGCCCTTAGTCTTAAGTTTAGTTGTGGGAGTAAACGCTGAATTAACAGCTAATAGTTTATGATATATTCAGTCCAATTCCAGTCAACTGAATTGATAGCGTTTTGATATACCTATTTTTTTTCCAAAAGAGTTCTCTTTAATAATTTTGAAATAATATTGGTTTAATTTGGATATTGTCAAAGAGAATCCTTTACTGTAAAATATATTGTAACATCAATAAAAAAGTAACACAAAGTATTTTTATAGACGCAAGCATGTAAATATTGTAAGCACTCCAATGTTAATGTAACCGTATTGTACGTTGTGAAAGTTAAACGATTTTCAATCGCTGGGCTCATGCATCAGTTCACGTTCTATACAGGAACAATTCACTGATATTCCTTCTAGTTTATTTCAGTGCACGTTTTAACAAGAGATGGAAAACTGGCAGTGGAATAGTACGGGTTATCTAACCCTGTCGCTCTTGTTAATATGATTTGCTCCCGCTCACGCCCACCTCCGCTCCGGCTGCTAGTGACGTTCTAACAGACTTAATGAAATTGCTCGTTCCACTCATTTTTAAACGGATATATTTTACAACGTATATTTTTTTAAATATATGTATTAATTTTGTATTTTATTGGTAATGTACAATTTTTTTTTATGTTATTTATGTAAAGATGTGAATATTATATATAAATAAAGGATATTTATATTTTTAAGCGCATACTGCTATAGTTTCGTATAGTTCATTTATTTCAAATGTAGAATAATGAGTTACAGCTGTAGGCTCTGAAGAAGGCAGGATTAAATAGATAAATGATGATGTAGAAATTAAATATCATAATCGAAATTATACATAATTAGAAACATATTTTCAAAAATCTTAACTTACATTACTTCATAAAATAGCTCATAGGACATTTAAATATCTGTGTGGCTACGGAAGTGCTAGAGAAGACGTGTAGTGGGCCAGGGTGGTGGAGGTCCAGTCTTCAAGACACTTGCGGGGTGCCCCCTTGCAGGAACCACCGCCCCCCTCCCCCCGCGGCGCCGGACGACTTGCTTATTCTATCAAGCGTTAACACACAGGAGTGTGTTTGCACCGACGATGTACGCACACATTCATGCGGCATTATACGACCGGCCACCACTCTACTGTGTCAATACAATACGCTCTCTTCAGCTGGACTTAGATTATTTAGAAAGCACTTGTAACGCTCATATAAGAAGCGCCACGGAAGACGTATTCGACGTCACAATGGCCGCTACGTGTCGGCCGAAGCTAAGGCGGGATAGCCATCGAAGATTACGATCCTAAAAAAACAGCGTCCACTCCAGTATATGCCACTCACAAATTCATTTCTTCACAATGTTGAAGAAATTACAAAGTAACGATTTTTTGTATTGTATAAACATAATAAACAAATAATTTAATAGAATGTTCTTAAAAAAGTATATAGAAATAGCATAGAGACAAATTATAATAAAATATTTTTTTAGCTTCGAGCTTCGAATACCTTACCCTGCGTCTGGAGACAGTTTAGTGCATCATTCCGTCCCCCATACTTTAGTTATAAAAAAATAAATAATATTGCATTAGCAAATGCGAAATAAAAAGAAAATCATATCGTACAAAAGGCTTAAAATGGCAGTCATTACTGTATGCAGAGCTGACAGATGCATTAAACATGACAGGGAAAGACCATCAGAGTCATATCAGCGGCGCGGGCGTGAGAATGTGCCGGCCGCGGATTATCTGCTACGCGGCTACGCCGTAGTCCTTTAAGCTGCTACGCGCGTAGGCAGCCTCTCAGATTTTTATCTTAATATTACTCTACAAAATATATGGTCGAATTATACGATAAAATAAACACAACTGGTTTAATAGGTACAGTGCCGTACTAACAAAAATAATTTTAGTATTTTTTTTATTTTATAATTTTAATGTGCCTAACAGAAGGCTATGATAATATGCAGTAAATATTATATGTTTGTGCGAAAGCAATATAACGTCTAAACTATTAGAACCAGTGTGTGTAATGAATGTAATAGTCTTAAAGTTATCTTCATTATACGTGAGTTTGTTTTAATAGTGTTTGTTTAAATTTATCGGTAGTCGATACGCCGAAATAAATGACCTTTCAAATTAATAAGTGTCAAAGTTTAGCAGCGATCGCGACATTAACGGTTGTGTGTGCGTGTTGATACAGCCTGTGAGGGAGTAGACACAGGAGCACATGTGTGAGTACTTTCATAAATCTGTCGGGAGATATATGAGAGCGCAATTTCCGGTATCCGGCCATTAGCGCCGAGCTTTTATAAGCTTAAAGCTTAGGTTAAAGATTTTCTGGGTAGTTTAATGCGAATCTTGTAATAGGTACTATAAATTTTGTATAAAGTATGTGATTGCATATTAGGAGTCGATTCGGGGTCTTAATGTGTATAATTTAGCCTAATGTCTGTTTGTGTTGTCTCGATTCATTTCGATTGTTTCGATTTACAAAATGTACAAAAAATCTTTTATAGTTCTTGTCGAAAACTGTAATGTACTTAATTTCAATAAACAGAGAAAACACGTACGTTAATGATTCAAATAAAAAAATACTAATATAAAACAAAAAATATCCTGAACTTGGACTATAGTTAAATAACGAAAATTTATATAAGGTTGTTGTTGGTAGTTCATTGACAATTATTTGTTATTTTTTATATAAGGATACAGCCGCACATACGGAGGGTAGAAAGAAGGAATCTGGGAACCTTATATTAAGACACTCTGTTCCCCTTTAAGACACTCCGTTCCACACTTTCTATCGCATTGGCGGAACTCAACGTCGCGTTTTGTTGGTTGAACAGAATTCAATTAATTATTACAATGAAATAAATATTTTTAAAAGCTACAAGTATAATAATGGATTCTCGAAATTAAAGTAGCGCGTGTTCTAAATTATAAAATAAACACGGTCATTTGTTCCGCATGTCCTGCATATGCAGCTGCATGTCATGGCTACTCAATAATGCACACCATCGTCCTACGTCTGACGCTTTATGAAATATATATTAGGTATGAATTTAAAACGGACATCGATTTTTTATTTAAAAATTAAATGGGCAATTTAATTAAATGAGATATTATTTTTGTATTATTTCATTATTCGTATTATCTATGCACATATATTCATGTAATAGAAGAATAGAAAAGTGAGTTCTGTACATGAAACATTTAAAGAAAAATACCAATTATGTTCATTAATATGTAGATATCTCGTTAATATTTAGTAGAAATTACAGACCACTCAGTAATTTTTTTTGTGTGTTCGTCTGCTATTTTGTTCATGAATTAGTAAAAAAATACTGGATAGAAGGGAATACCTGTGAGTTAGGAGATTATTTTTTTATTTTATCATAGTCTTTAATGTAGTTTCTGTATAAAAATGAAAAACCAATAAAGTCAATTACTTTTAATGATAGTAACAAAAGTAAATATTAATTTTGGTTCGGCAATAGTGAATAAATATTTTTAAATTATTTACTTTTTTCCTTTATTGCTTTGGTAAAACAAAGTGCGGTGTTAATTTCTATCAGTTAACACAAGTAATGTCTCGATTTTTTTTAAAGATATCGTGTAATAAACATAAATAATATACAAGTCTTTATAAAGTTTCCGCGAACAGTAACAGAATTAAATTTTTATTATGATTTTTATGAACAGTATAGTTAAATTTTAAAACGTAAGTATACAATAACAGCAAATATACAAATATGTAAATAAAGTATTTAACATGTAAATTGAATTAATTCACTTTTTTTATATGTAATTATAATTAAATTGTGTATATTTACGAGGAAGTATATGCGTCGCATAAAATCTATTCCCAATTAAAGCAACAATCTTCATAAATCAATTTCCCCCTGAATTGAATGTCAATAAGTGGGGTCGGTTGTTAAACGACACGCTGTAAAATAAAACTTTCGGAAGGGAGGAAAGTTCCAAGCAAAAGAATATTTACATTAATTTTGTTCATTATGTTTTGAAGAATAATCATGGACGTCGTTTCCTATTCCACTCTCTCGATTGAGTTTTTATTTGAATATTTTTTTCACCATCCCCCGATTTCGTCTTTGTGCGATAAAAGGAAGTTTTTATTAGCATCTTAATGATTTTACGGCGACTCCCCGGTTACAACAGCCTTTATGTTGTCAGATTTTCTTGAGCATTTTTGTCGACTTTTTTGCATCTTACATTATTAAAGTTTTCATTCCGTCGCTTAATGAAGCTCATTTCTTCTGTTCGTCCGGGCCTTGATTGCCTTTGTTTTGCATAAATGCAAGATTTCTATAGGTTCTTTCTAGCAAATCGAGTAAGTTCGAAGACTCGAAATTTGTTCTTGGATAAGGCAATTAATTGTTTCTTTTCTTTGTAAAGTTTTAGCGTCCTTTTAAATTATTTTTAAAGACAATTTTTTGTTGCAATTTTATATTAAAATAAATAATAATAATTACAACTTGTGTTTAAAAATTACCACCCGTTTTCATAATGATCCATGTATTATAATAACGTAAACAGCAATTGCTTAATATATTATATTGAGGTTATTGCACAATTATAATTTAGAATTCTCTATTTTAAATCATTACATATTATACAAGCCGTTTGAGACGGGTTTATACTCAATGTCCAGTGGTCCTTATTTTGCAATTAACTACTGTCTTCGCATTTTGGGACATTTTTACGCACCACAAAATAATAATTGCCCGGAAAATCTAGAGAAACTGTATGTAATGTTATGAGAAGACGGCCGAGGTTTCTCTTCGCCCGCAATCGAGTCCAAGATCTTGCTTTCTTTTTAATTTCCCTACGGCCACCTAATGAGGTCTCGATGGAGGCAGCGCCGCGCCGTTATCTATGATATTCTTGAGGTTGATGCTTATTGTGCGTGTCACTGATGACTTCCGTTTTTATTATTCTCCCGAATACAATTCAGTGGTCGCTTAAATGAGATCGTCCCATTTGTTTTGCTCTTTTTATTTCTCTTGACGGTAGTTTGTTTCGCGACGGACCCTAATTTCTTTTAATTGTTTGACCTTAAAAAGCCGTAAATAAAAGCTTTCACTGTTATTTTTTGGTACAACAGACTAAAAATTTACTTAATAAATATTATACAATAGCTTGATGACTTAGCGATATTCAACAAATCATTCGACTACGCCTCCACTTATCTATTAAAATAAGAGATTATAGTTGTCTGAAATGTATACAAAACGGTTCGGTGTTATTTTCACTGGATTGCCTAATATTGTCACAATCCCTATGGAAGGGCAATTAGAGACGTGTCACGCGTGGCGGTCGCGTGGCGCTGATCTCCTGCAGCGTTGCGCGCACGGCTCTGTCCTCATTACAATCTAATGTTTATACTGTGCGTAACACTAGCTAACGCTCTGATAGCGATATGTTTAAAGAAAGAGTCCCCCCAGCATGTCAAATATAAATGGCCCCTCATATTATCACAACATCTGTGTTAATGCAAAAATGTTCAAAATCTCTTTGTTTTAAAATGTATTTTAGTATCTAATATTGATAATTTAACACAACATGTTCGGGTACGACTCCCAATGCGCTTATCCGTGTCTTATTGAATTAATAAATGGAATGGCAACTGGTATCAAGCAAATCCCCATTGAGGAATTCACTTCATTTAAATATCGCATTTTTCTCAAAGATTATACCGTACGACAGCTACAAAAGAAAACAGGAGTCCCGCCCCTCGATAATGCGACGAGCCCAAGGAATTTTTATTCCGTTCAAATCTCTTCTGACATAGGTATATTTTTGCATGATCGTCTGGAGATTTTAATGCTCGATTTTATTTAAATTTGTTCGGGTGGTAACTGCGCTCCGAAACATTAATCGTTAGGGTGCATATCGCATTTTAATCGAGGAAGAGAGTGGTATAGACTTATAAACGAAATATCTAATAAGGTAAAAATATTTTTTAAGTAATATTTTAATGTCATTTTTATTAATATAAACTTAACTATTGTTCTTCTTCGTTCTCAATTAATTCATAATTTTAAAAAATCCAATAAAGTGATCATTGATTTCTATAAATCATGTAAAAAATACTAAATAAAATAAAAAATACTTAAGATTTTTTTTATTATATTACACATTTCTTTCACAATTTCTATAAAACTACTATTATATATAAAAAGATATACTATTATATTTATTGGTATCATCCACTTTCCATCATTCACTTACTTGCTGTCATGCTGTTTTTCTATTCTAGGTGCGCTCCACACCGCGGTGATCATTCTTCATTTACGATGTCGCAACAGTGCCTGACCGCTCATGATATACTGACTGCACTTTATATTCTTATATGTATACATATTTGGCAACATTCACATTCTCTACGAGTAAGGGATAGTGAAACTGCATTCCAAAGTTATATTCAATTAAACCATTTAAAAATATTTCGAATCCGACAATTTATTGAACTTTATGTCCATACATTTGTATTTATTTGATTTTTGTTGTGCATGATATCAGATGTATGCTGTAATTAAACTATAAGGAGAAAAAAATAATTATAATAAAACGTTAATAAATAAAAGGGTAGATATAAATACTATAAATGATATATGCAGCGTAATGGCACCAGTAACCGACAAGCGCCAATGATTGAAACACTTTTTTTACCTTTCAAAAATTAGTATATAAACATATTTTTTTAAATAATGAACATTAAACTAAATGCATATATACTTTTTGAAATTTTATTCAAAGATGACGAATTAAAACGTAGTATAGAGTAATACCTGCATATTTTTTAAGATAATTGTTAAGAGGTTAAGCGAAAGATACCTATATAATAATTTTTTTACCTTGATAATTATTTTATGAATTTCTTAAGATATCTTTTAACTAATTTTGTTATGAAACTGTTCGAAGTTAGCTTAATTTCTTTATTTTTATGAAACTGTTCGAAATCACAAATGTCAGTAACTAGTTTTAAGTTGCATTTCTCTACTTATTGAAAGATCAATAACAATTATTTTTATGTAACATATATACTGTTATGCCGATTTGTGTTATTTTAAAGAAAAATATTTCCTAGAAAAAAAATACTAAGGCCAATAAAATTCTTATGACAAAATTATAACTTAATAAATACGAGTATGTTTAAAGATTTCTAATATAACACTCAGCAATAAATACACTAAAAATATTATCTTTTTTATTTTAGTATTTTTTAATATTTGTAATTAAAATATTACACTTCCTTAAAGTGTCAAATACTGGTGGCGTTACCCTATATTAAAAATGTTTTGATTTTCGTTCATAAAAAATATAACAGACAAACGAGAAAAATTATAGAAACTTTTCATCCCATTTTGCTTCTTCCATTTCAATGAATTTCACCAACAAAATTTTCCTTGCCATTTGTTTCCATCGTGCAAGATCTTTTCGTATGAAGCGAGTTCCCTGTTAATATATGAGCCCGGAATGCCGTGGTTATATATTACGCCGACCTCCGCCGGACGGACATAACAATCCTCGATTTGCTGTAATATCGTTCTTGTGTCCCTCTCGGAGGGTAGAGAGTGTGTGTAGGAGAGAGAGAGGCGAGAGGCGAGAGGCCAGCGAAAAACGCGGGGTGGCGTACGTGCCGCGTATAATAAGCATTTCATGCACGGGGTGCGGGTGCGGGCGCGGGTGTTACGTAGGTACCATTTTCCGTAAGTCGTACCTAACCGGACCGTATATTATGGGCCAAGGGTCAGCACCTTGTGCGCCTTCTCTGTCGCACTCGTGGTTATGTCCAAGAATAATTTTGCTTGATATATTGTGGAGTGGGTTGTATGGGTCTAATGTTGCTATGAGAAATATTTAGCGTTTGTAAGTTCTCTAAGGTCTTGCTATTGCGGCTGAAATAGTACCTACGTAATGTCCACTTGAAGCGTTATTTAATTTGGTATTATTTTATACTATGTGTTATTAATAACTAAAATAAGGAAGAGATCGTCGTGGCGCAGTGGCAGGTGTGCAACTGTAAGCGTGATAGGTTCTAGGCTCGCTTCCGATTCGAGTAAATTAAATTAAATATTTAGTAGTATGAAAATATCAAATATTTTATTTTTTCGCTCCGGTAACGAGGCAAAGCGCAGCGTTGATTTCCGTCATTAAATATGCAACACGTCCAGAAGTCGGTAGAAACTGAGAAACGTTTCCTTCCTTCCTTTAAAACGAAGTGCTCTAATACACTTCGTCTTAATGTGAACGCACCTTAACAATAGGTTTCCAGAATTGAACTGCCTACCCTGCGTAAAGCTAAAAAAAGAGAGTATTACAAGATGTTACTGACGTTTCATGTGCATTAAGGAATTGTGTATACATGTATATAATACTTAAGTAAAAATAAATTGATAGCGGTTGCAAAATTAATCTTTTATCTATACAATTTATGTACGAAGAGGTCGTAAAACGGAACAATAAAAACCCAAAACAGCGATAAATTTCGAGCAATAGATGAAAAGGTTCAAGTATGTCTTATCAATTCTTTCCACGCATATAACGTTAAGTCGTATAATAAACTTATATCAACTTTAGCCTGACAAAACAGGCTCGAGTGTAGTGTTACAACCTTATCAAATACGATTACGTTATAAGTAAACATTTTCTGAAGACACAGTATTTACAAGCAATCAACACTCAGTGGACAATTGTACGAGGGTCACAGGTAGGTAAAACAAACAGAAGACAAGACCGCCGCGCCTCCTCAGGGAGGGTCATCTTAAACTACAAGGAAATGCGGTACTGAGGATACCACAAGGTTTCCTTTATGCATTAATAATTTCAACTAATTGAAACTGAACCACGACGATCGCCATTGTAAGTAAATTTATATTCAGTGTACTTGATAGCAGATTAATACAGATTTAAATAAATTGTAGGTCGTCTAATTTGTAGAAGTTCAGGGCTGAGTCGGTACAATTTAAGCCGTTTTAGTTTAAGCACGAGAGCTGTTATTACGTAAATAGAACGTTTAATAATTTGTGAGCGTGGTCCGACGTACTCACAGTAACGATTCATTATCGTTACGGTGTCGGCCGACGGAGATATACTGTGTACCTTCCTTATTGACCCCACATTAAAAATTACATACAAACAGATAGAGGAAAGGTTCATTTCCAGGGGGAGAAAATACTTCCTTTGTTCTACTTTGTGTCCGAGACAAATAAAAAATTTATAGAATAGTCAATCAATGGAGTCGTAGTGTAAAGGTTCATAATGTAGGCACTGATTATATGTAGAGGTGGTCTGGGAGCGTTTAATATCGCTCTTTGATTCGTTAGGTTAATTTTGCAGGGGCTCGAGGCGGGTGAACATCGCAGCGGTCGCCGGAGGGTCGAATAAATATGTCTCAAAGAGTTAAGTGGGAGCGAAGTGCGAAGCGGAGACCGCGTCCGACGTTTGCTCTTCTACTCGTGTTGTTGTACCACTTATTACACAAAGTTCTGTTAAAGTTTCTCTCCGACACTCGAGTGCGAGTTTAATTTACTTGATAGTGTAAATAAAGCGAGCGGAGTGGCAAGTTCCGCGGCGACGACTCCCTGGGCCCCGGCGTCTGTGACACTCGCTGCGGTCGAGTGATAATAACGTATCACCGCCCGGGACTTCCTTATTAATCGAGAACGACAAATTTTAACGACAAGAATTAATGAATCTCGTTACATGGGTTAATCTCCCGGTCGTAAAGCGTGTGCCTGGAGGTAGTTAAGGTGCGCGGGGTGGTCCCCGTTTCAGGCTTACATACTAGTGTGTTATGTTGTTTTCGCACCTGTAGTACGTATGATTAAAATTCTTACA
>DWAO01003301.1:0-14430 GCA_018230605.1 Heliconius congener | reverse complement strand
CTATTGTCAATAATTTCCACAGCGTACGCGATATAAGGTTTTTTTTGGTATTTTTCTACACCTTAATCGTCTAATTGAAAAAGTATTTTCCAAATCGGTCTCGTAGTTTCGGGGCCTATTCTAATCAAATAAAGAAACAAAAAATCTAGTCGATTGGCTTAATAACTTTAATGATATCGCTACGCGACTTAGACTATGGTCGACATGAAAACCGAGTAATTTTGTATCATTTATTTTCTTAGATTTTCACTGACAGACTTAATTTCCATTAAGTCTATAGTACCACGGGTCGGGTCGTAGAGTTTCCAAAAAATGTATAATCCCAAATATACGCGATTAATCCTATTAGAATAGTTTCATTTTAAATGTGTAATAGTCGTGAAAATCAACGATCAACGATTAATCCGGTTAAAATAGTTTTGTTCAAAAAGTTTCCCCATACATTTAACGGTTTTTCATTTCGATGCGCAAGACAAAATTTTATAAACTGTGTTTTTTCAGTGTTAAAGATTAAGCCATTAATAGAAAACCAGTCATGTAAACGGGAGGCTATAAAATTGAAGCTTTGCGTCAAGCTGTTGACGGATGACTCAGCAACTACTACCACAATATCATAAATACTGCACTCTTTTTTATATTAGGTGGTAAATCATTCAATAAAATAATGAACACAATATTCGAGAGGGAAGATCCTTGCGGGATCCCATTATTAGATGTAAGTTTAGTTGAGAAGATTCTTCATTAACTATTGCCTTACTGATGTCTTTATTTGAGACAAAATCTACTAGCAATTTAGGCTGGGCCATCAATTCCATAATGTCAAAATTTCATTTATAAGATGTTTCTATCTGCGGGGACAGGTCGCAAAGAAAAAGCGTTATCTTTAAGCTTTAAAAAACTAAAGGAAAAACTATATATAAACGTTCTAGTTACTCTACTACGATTATGTCAACTTAGAATCGTTTTTTTTCCTGTGCGCCTAGGGACCTTTGATATTAATTATAGATACCTCTATGCGTTTTTAAGACTAACATACAAACAGATGGAGAAACGACAAAGACTATGGCTATAATGTTTATGATACCGTAAAATAGGGTGTATAGAAACAGTTTTAGATTTTAAGTTAGATTTTCAATGTTTTTTTTTATCAAAAATATTTTTTTTTAATTATTTTACAGCGTGAAGCTTATTATGTTCCTTAGCTTTAATTTGAAAACATTTTTTTTTTATTATTGTGTTCGTTTCTTTTCGCTTCTAACTGTAAAATTATTATAATAAAATTGCGCATATACATTATAAAAGCAGTTTTTTTCACTGAATACAATGTTTATAATATAAAAAAATGTAGAACTTTTATACATATAGTACAAATTAGTGTAATCAAACCGACGACGTTCAAGCATGAAATATGTTTTACATTTATTTTACCTTTCCCTGACTGAAACTAAAAAAATATATAAAAAAACTCTTACCAACAATATATCGCCTTTCTTTACACCAACAACACTAAAAGTATATTATCTCAATAAACAATTGTATCTATAGTTAAATAAATAAACTGACTATTACTAATAAATATTATTTTATTTAAATATAAATATAAAATATTATTTTGTATGTATAATATTAGTATAATATAAAGTATTAATATAATATAAAAATAAAAGAAAAGATCTTGTATGAGATGCGCGCGCGCACTCTTCTGGTCTAGAGAGTTGTGACTTGTGAGTTCGAGTTAAGTTGATTTGTTTATGTGTGATTCAGTTTCAGGGCAGTGGGCGCGATTTAGGGTGTTTTGTATAGAAAGTATTTTGTTTTATTCTTTATTTCATTTATCTATTAGCTCCACGGCCATATATGAGGTAAAGTATCCCACATATATACATATGAGGGCTTATAGAGGGAACCACTAGGTAGGGAACTTTCTATAAGCCCTGATGTAAAAAAACCCTTCACTACTCACCGCACAATTTTCTCAACAGTTCTTTTACTATTTTTACTAGAGAAAGGAAATAAAAAATATTTATTTCTCGTAATGCGAATCATACCCGTACTACAACAACATTCAGACGCTGTGCCACTGTGCCACGATCTTTTCGAATTTTTAACATATCAGTATGAAATTACCGACATAAAGACAATTAATAGTAGTAATAGTCGAGTGAAATTCATAATATTAGTAATTCCAGATATGTGTATCATTGGATTTAATTTATATTTATTGTAAGAAAACTTTTTGAATTTGTAAGGAACGGATATCTTAACCCTAAGTTCTCTCTGCTCTACCATATGCGTGTACAGATACAGTATAATAACATTGTTAATTTGTGCCTTAAAAGTGTTACTGTAAGAACGACTGGTTGTTGGTTCAATCGCTCTCGAATAAAAGAAATGTAAATTTTCAATTATATTTTTATTTCTTCGCTTTGGTGTCGAGGCATAACGCTGCGTTGAGTTCCCCCACTCAATACGCTATGCCTCTAGAACTCGGAACTCGGAAAATGGGGAACGGTGTGTCTTAGCATTAGGTTCCCTCTGCCTACCTTGCTATGTGCGGGATATAGCGTGAAGCAGATTTTTTTTTATTTTAAAAGTAAGAAAAAAGTATGCAAAACTTTCTTACAACTTTAACTTACTAAGGCTCTTACTAAGCTAAGATAAGTGTCGTCGTATCGCGAGTAAAGGATGTTTTTACAAAGTTAATTATAAACAAAGCTAAATAACAACGGACCTTTAGTTTCCATTATACTTTAAAGAAACTTATATTTATTTATTTTCACGAATTATATTTGTTTTATTTAATTTAATTTTAAAAAAGAAATATTCTTTTTTAAATCCTAAGTAAAAAAGAGTCTTTCAATTCGAATCAGTAGTTACTGAGATTAGCGAGTTTAACCAAACAAACTCTACAGCTTTATAATATTAGTACAAACTTGTACAATTAATAATTTAAATTAATTACAATTTACTAAAAAAATATAAAGAAGACGACTACAAGAAAAAAGTATTATGGACACTTTTAATAGGTGATAAATAAAAAATGCTGAACCATAAGTGCCTAGCCCTAAGCACTGTTACCTAGAAGTGGCTAACTAAATAACGTCAAGTGCCAATTTGATTACGTCTCTTGACGTCAGCTAAATATTTTAACGACCTACTCGTAAGTATCAACTTAGTACTATATTCCCACGTTTTAAACTGTTTTGTTTACAAATTATAAAATTTAAAAAAAAACAACTTCACGCTGTATTCCGTACACAGCAGGGTAGGCAGAGGGAACCTAGTGTTAAAGATAATCCGTTTTTTACTTTCCACTGATTTCCGGAGGCATATTTTTGCTTTGAGTGGGAATCGAATTCTTAATATGAAATTACAGAATACACGGTACCAACATCAAATTATTTATATAAATTAGGTTATAACTTTAAAGTAATTATAATTAGACTTAATCTTTTTAAGGCCGGTCGTGGCGCAGAAGCACAAAGTGTGACTGTCAAATCGAGTGGTTATGGGTTCGATCTCCACTCGGGGAAGTGAAATATATATTTACATTTATATTTTCATTTCTTCGCTCTGGTGTCGCCACTCAGCACGCAATGCCTCCAGAATGCGGTGGGAAATGGGGAAGTGGAAGGAAGGAAGGGGGGAGTGCCCTAACACTAGGTTCCCTCTGCCTACCCTGCTGTTTTTTTGAATCTGTTTTTTTTATAATTAGATTTTACGCATACTGGCACATACTTTCTAACAACGCAAAAATGGTGTCTTATAAAATTTACTAGTTTTATATATTTTTTTGTAGCTGGTGGTCCGTCGTCGTGGTCGTCGTGGTGTGTACGCTCAGCGGTGTACCCCCGTATCTCTCGACGCGTACAGCTTGGACAGTGTAAGCGTTGGCCACAGAAAGGGCAATCATAGGTTGAGGGCCAGCAAACGAAGCTATGGCAACCCTGCTTATGATGATGAGGTAAGATTTACGTACTTTCTTGTCGATTAACCTTCTTATTTATATACAAATTAGAATGAGAGAGCCTGTTCTTGGGACAAATTAAATAACAAACTAAAAACAATAATTAAATAATTCATCCCCTAATGAAGATCGAATCTGAATATGAATCAAGAGATGTTGATTCGTTACTGAGTCATAACGGTGTTTCTGTAAAATTTAATATGTTTTACAATAGTTAAATATCAAAACCAATCTTGCTTTGTAAGGACTTGTTTTATGAAAGTTTAAATCTTTGTTGTCCAGTTCGCATATTGGCACTGTTTCCTTCATTTCTTATATTTAAATCGAATAATAAGTAAGTAAGCCACGCTGTATTCCGCATACTGCACGGTCGTCCATCCATCAGTCATCAGTCCAGAGTCCATTAAAACACTCCGTTCTTCACTTTTCGCCGAATTTCTCGAGGCATTACGTGTTGGGTGGCAGAACTCAACGCCGAGCCATTTTTCCATGGTGCTAGAGCGAAGAAATATAAAGAAATAATAATTCATTCCCTCGACTGGGGCTCGAACCCAGAACCGTTGCATTACAGTCAGATCCCAGTGCCCCTAACCCACGACGGTCTCAATTCCGTTATAATTTTAATTTTTTTATATGGATATATATTTCTTATTTTTTTTAACTTCCATAATATCAGGTAACCTCACATCCAATGCAATATTCAGCGTTAGCAAACTTTGCAATGGACATTGACTCAATATCCGCCGAGTTCGCTGAGATCCCCTCAGTGACGGTGCGACCTGATGAGGTACCACCAGGCTGCGAAGACAAGAACAGGTACTCCAATGTCCTCCCGCTACCGGAGACCAGGGTGCCTTTGAAAAGAATTGGCAATGATCCGACTTCCGAATATATTAATGCTAATTATGTTACGGTAAGTATCTAAGCATTTTTTTCAATATAAATGGAAAATTAAATATTTTGAAAGAGAATTGTTTGGTTTTTGGTGTAGTACTGGACAGACTGACTGACATTTTTATATTAATTTGATGATTCACAAGACAAATGCATATTATAAACGAATGGTATGGAACGTTAACGTAAGGAAGTATTTGTCTATACTTAGAAACAAAAGAGTTTCGTTAGTCGAACACACGTTAATAAAATAGTTTAATAGATATATATAGATAAAAAAAATGGCCACTACGTCAAAAAAAGGTCAGCTGAGCTTGCTGAGTGAATTGATAGTAAATTATTTGATGTCAAAACAACATGTTTTTATTTTGTATAAAATTATTTTCTTTATATTTAATTTATATCATGTTTTCTCTTTAATTAATATTGTATTACATTTAAAGCTTTAGTTTTTCATGATTTTTATATATTTTTTATTATTGAATAAGGTACGATTGTTTTTTAATTTCAAGGGTCCCGGTAACATTCGCGACTACTACATAGCGTGTCAGGCGCCGCTGTCTAACACTGTCACTGACTTCTGGCGAATGATCTGGGAACAGAACTCACGTCTGATCGTCATGCTTACTGAGTACATGGAAAATGGCATTGTAAGTTTTCTAAATTAACATTTTTTTTTCGCACACAGTCAGTGGTGTTAAAAGACTCCGTTGTCCACTTTCCACTTAATTTTAGAGGGCTGCGTGTTAAACGGAGGAACTCAACGCTGCTTTTTACCTTGTTACCCAAACAGGTAAATGAATATATATAATATATAATCGAATTCACAACCGTCGCGCTTACAGTAAGCCGCTGTGAAATTAAGTGAAATTAAAAATCAAAAATCAAATCACCTTCACGCTGTCTTGCGCACACAGCAGGGTAGGCAGAGGGAACCTAGTATTAAGACACTCTATTCCCCGTTTTCCGTCAAATTCTGAAGGCACTGCGTGTGAGTGACAGAACTCAACGCCACATTTTGCCTCTAAAGCAGAGCGAAGAAATTGAAATATAAATATAAGTAAATATTTTTTTTTCCTCGAGTGGAGATTGAACCCATAACCAGTCGTGTTTACAATTTGTGCCCCCGCCCCACGACTGGTCTCAATGAAATCATTAAATATTATTCTTAAAAAAATATTCTGTTACTGGATATTTTAAAACCGCTTTTCGAGTCGACTTGTAAAATGAATTAAAATCAAACAAACTTAACTCACTTCGAATAATAATTGTGTCACCATATAACTTGACAGTTATACCGTATATACGTATAACTGCTAACTGCCTAAGCTACGTATAACTTATACGTACGTAGCTTAGGTGACGATATATTAATATGATACCATGGACCTCGTCTGATGATGGAGACTAACTCAGAGAGGTTATTAGTAAACCAGTCGAGCTCTCAAATTATTATATAGCATAATTTATATCTTTGAGCACATTCCATAGCACTCATGGCTCTTGATGTTTTTGTGCTTAGTTGTAAGTGCAAGATAAAAACGGGGATTTGCGTCTTTTTTCTGTTTAAATTATATAATTTTATTTGCTAAATGTTAAAAAACATATTAAACAACCGTATCTTCTTTTACAGGAGAAATGCTACGAATACTTACCACCATCAGAAATTTCCGATAGCAAGCGGACCTTTGGGGAATTCCAGATTATATTAAAGAAACGGGAACAGAAGGACAAATATGCTGTATCCAGCGTCCAACTGATCAACCTTAACACCAGGACGTGGCGGGAGGTGACTCATATGTGGTACTTCTGGCCGGCTAAAGGAGTTCCCGATGATTATGATTCAATCATAGATTTCTTATCGGAAATGAGGAGTTATATGAAAGTGTCGCAAACTGCTAAGGAATATGATGAAGAGGGTAAGTTTCCTGTGATTCCTGTAAGCTTACTGCAGTAAATACAGTGCAAAAAAATGTTCTCCTTTTCCGGGTTTTACTACTACTGCTACTATTCTACGGTTTTTACTGTTTTTTTTAACGGAAGTTTAACTAGGGAGCGGAAAAAAATATTTGTACCTAAAATTGCAATTCGGTCGGTACAAAGGAATCGTGAAATTTTTGTATATTTCTTTATTTATTCGATGTACGAATAGAAAGGGTTAGATAATCAAAAAAGCTTTAGATATTATGTCGTCGCACGCTGTGCGGACATCAGACGCTGTGCTCAAGCACAGCGTCTGACGTAAATAAATTAATAAAAGTAAATTAAAATAACATAAATTAATGAATGTTATACCTTTATATTATTCCAGGCGTAGAAGTAATATACCAAGACCAAAGTAGATCATCATACCACAATCTATCAAAACTGCGCAGCGACGAGAACGGATCGAGCAACGGAGTGAACGTATACTCCCCTGCAAAGGCTGAGGAGATGATGAGGAAGAGCAATCCAACTAATGGCACTCTGGGCAAGATGAAAGCCGCTTCTGAAGTTGAAGGCAAGTTGAAATCGCAAATGTTTTTTACATTTCCTTCTACATTTTATTGTAAATCAAAATAAAATATATGTTTCAAAATAAATAACACGTTGTCTAACTATAAACACAATAGTTGTAGGTTAGATATGCATTTGGTGGAATAATTTCGCCGCTCAGACGCAATATTTCGAAAATTAGACGAAAATAGGAGAACCTTGAACCAAGTGTCTTAACAGAATACTGCCTTATCTTCGCTTCTGCCTGCTCTGCTATATGCATAAAGAGGTCTATGGGTTGAAAGAGGTGGCGCCTATTTCAAGCAAAATCTGGGTGACTCCGTGATTCGTAAATAAAATTAAAATTCAACTGAGACCGGCTATCGAGTCTATAGTCAATACGTCAAATTGGGCTCTTTGAGGAGTAAAAACACGTTCTTGCAATATAAGATTGGTGTTCATATTTCTTAATACATGCCAATATTTCTTAAAATATTAATTTATATATGAAAATTTTAGGCATCCGTCCATGCACAGTAGTATGTGCATCAGGTGCAGGACGGTCTGCGGCGTTAATCGCCGCGGATATATGTTCGCGAGCACTCGCCGCCGGGCGGGCGGATATACCGCGTGTGGTGCGGAAACTGAGAGACCAGCGACCACACTCATTGAGTAACCGACATCATTACATATTTTTGTATAGGGTAAGTATTATTATCTACGATTTACGTGAAGTATATAATTACTTTTTCAAATAGTTTTTTTATGATTTGTATCTATTATTTTCAAATTTGAGTGTTTTTTTTGTATAGATTGTAAGATCATTTTATATTTTCAAATGTCATATTCTAGCCAATTTTATACATTCTTATCTTTTTTCTGAAATTCTTAAAAAAAATTAGAAAGGCATTATCAAACCATCATCAAATTTCTACGTTCGTTCGCCATGTTCGTTCGTTCCACCTATAAATCAAGTTTATAAAATATACCATAATATGAACATTTATTTATTTATTACAGCTATTGAGTGAATACGGCAACAAGCTGATGGGAGGAGGAATGGATAACATTTGAAACTTCGAAGTGACTGACTGACTGACTGACATAAAAAAAAAAATATAGCTTATAATTAATTTGTACCAGTATGGTATTTTACAGATCGTATTAAATAACTTTTATACATCACAATCTTTGTGAAGGTATATGTAATGACGAAGTGTTTGACATTAGAGGTGATTATTGTAGGTTCGATCCCGAACTCAGAGAAAGTTTATATTCAAAGCATTTTCATAATTGTTGGTCTACTAAGGTAAATTCTGAATGAAAAAGTGACCGCTTTTTCATTTCATTTTTCAGCCTACATTATAGGGAAATATGTGAAAATAAATTAAAAGTACAGTTTAAAATTCTATAGAAAGAAAATATATAAAATTTATTAGTTTCAAAACGTATATTGATCATAAACAAATAATGAATCCGAATAAAAAAATAAACTCTGAATAAAAAAAATATATTTACATAGCTGAGGAGAGAGTAAGTAGGAGAGTAAGTTAAGACACTTATGGTTATTATAGAGAAAGCACTGACACTGAGTCGACATATACAATCAATTAACTGCAAATTAAGAAATAACTTTTTTTTTCAAAATTATATCTATTTTGTTTAAAAAAATTAAAAATAAATTCTGGCGTAGTATTTTATTGTAGTATAATCCCAAGATATTTTGTTCAAATACAAAAGATAAACAACGGATCTGTCAGAATGTTATCTTTAATAACTATTGAACATATTAATTAATGATTATAATCAAAACGACCACTTAGCACGTAAGGTATCGTTTAAAAATATATTTCTAAATATATTTTATAATTAATTTGAAATATATTTTTTATTTTTTCGGTTCCTATACTGTTAAAGAATAGTACGCGTTCAGCCTTTTGCATTATACCAAAGTATACATTAGATCTCTACTTTTTTTGGTAGCTCAAAAATAAACACTTTAGAACGTAAGGCAATCTTTTGGTAGCTAATAGTTATTAAAAAATATATTATTTCTTATTATGAAAATAATTCTATTATTAATTAACACAATTTGTGATATGTTTGTTATTACCTATTTATTCTTGTAAAAAGAGATGATTTTTAAGATTAATTTGTTTTGGTCATTTGACATTTTGAAAACGTCAAACTTTGTCTATGAATATGTTTGGTTCGCCTATTATATTATATAAAATTAATTTTATTCACTTTAAGATATTATTATAATAGCCTTTGTAATGTTAAGAATAATTTTAACTAGTTAAAGACATAAATAATGTAATGTAATAATAATGTATATAATAAGATTTGAAGAACAATTTAGGTATAGAACTAGAACGCTAGTCTTTAACACATTGTATTACCAAAAACACTCAATTTTCAATGTTACCTTAGCTTTCAAACACAGTGTTATATTATATCTATAATGTAGTATTTATCGAGATCTGCTGTGATTTCTTATGTATTCAGCTAAATAATCAAAATTGTTAACGATATTTTGGAATTAATTAACAACATATTAACATGATAGTTAAAAAATAAAAAAAAATTGACAGTAAATTTTTATGATGGAAATCTAAAACTCGACGGGAATTTTATAATCTGTATTACGTGTACAACGTAATACAGATAATTAAATTCCCGCCGTTTATTTTACTTTATACATACCGGGATATGGACTTTAGCAATTTTAATTATTTAGCTGTTAATATGTTATTTGAATGTTTTTTAACTTTAGATTAATTTTATCACTCTGTGTTGTATATTTTTATAACTTATTGATTTAAAATTTGGGAGCTTCGTAAATTTTGAAATGTTTATCAAAATTTTACTCATAATCCAAAGAAAGTTAATCTATTTCTGTACAATTTTGAGTAACAATGAAATTCATAACTTACTATACATATCCATCTGTTTTTTTTCTTACACTGAAAAGTAATAAAAATTTACAACACAAAAAATTATCATAATACTCGTCTTTAGATTCGATGTGTGCTTTTTATTCACTTGTTATTTTCCACGTTAGTTTGTAAAAATATTTAATTTTACTTTGTATACTTATTTGAAATATTTTTTATATATATTTTATTTTGAGAATTTTTTTTTATTGTGTAGCTCATAATCGTTGACTACTATATTAGACTATAGGTTTTATTGAATATAATGAATTTTATTTTTTGCAAAGAATTGCAATTAATAAAGATAGATGACAGATGTTGACATCAATTAAAATGACGAAGTATAACCTTGCTATAATTATGACGTCGTAATTTCTAAAATCCTATTTACTAGGAGAAAGAGTAGGCTCACACTGTCATTTTTGCTTTTAAAATAAAAAAAAGATTTATAATTGTGGTAACATTACATACGCTAAAATCATTGTAATGTATGTATGTAAATAATAAGCTTATTCTTATATTATTTTTTGTTGTTATAAATACTTTTTTTTATCATATTGTTTACCAAAAAATATTATTATATAGCGACAATTTGTGCTCTATGAATAGTTATAGGAAGACTCATAATAAACTTTTGATTAAAAAATATTTTCTTTTGTTTATATTGTGCCTTTATAAATAAAAAATCAATTTAAAATATTATCTATTTTTCTAGTTTCACAGAGTATATTTACTTCATCGTTTGTATTTTATTAATAGATTTACCAGAGAAAGACTGCCTTTTTAAGGATTTCAACTAAACTTGGGTCGCCAGTCCCATACATTGATCCAAGCTCCTGTCTTCCAAAACCAATATTGTAAAACTATGGAATCCTAAGCTATTTCATCTCATACAAAAAAATGTATTATAAACATTACAACTAATAACATATTTTTTGTGCTATAAGTAACTAATGTATAAGGATTTAAAAGTAGTCTAGCCATCGCTGCCACGAGGACTATTCAGTAACGATTCTTCTATAATAGAAGATTCTGATGAATCTTCTTCATAAATCTCATCCACTATTAGTTCTTCATCATCACTAATTACAATATCTGGTTGTATATCCGATTCTACTTTTTTCTTACTATCGTAAACAACATCCATTTTAGAACTGCTACTTGAAGTTACTTGAAGTTGATCATCGAAGTGTGATGAAAATTTTACTCCTGGGATGATGTCTTGTAAAATTTTAGTAGTCATATCTAGAATAGAATTATAGATTAAATAGTAGGTCGTCGGGGTGCGGAGGTACAGCGTCTAATTATAAACGTGATGGTTACCAATACAATACAATTCCCACTCGGAGGAATGAACTATTTGCATTTGCTTCTGGTAACAAGTAAAAATATAAATTACATATAAATTACAACAATTTGTAACCCTTAACTTAATTTGTGTGAATATATAGCTATCGGATAAAGATCTATGGAATGTGCCCAGTCGTGGCGTAGGGGCATAAGTGTGAGACTTAAGGCGACTGGTTGTGGGTTCGATCTCCACTCGAGGAAATGAAATATTTATTTCAATTAATATTTTCATTTCTTCGCTCTGATGTCAAGGCAAAGCGCAGCGTTGAGTTCCGCCACTCAACACGCAATACCTTCAAAATTCGGTGAAAATGGAAGACGGAGTGTCTTAACACAAGGTTGCCTCTGACTACCCTGCTCTGTGTGGGATACAGCGTGAATCCGATTTAAGATGTATGGAATTATGGAATATCAGTCGAATCTCTTGCAGGATAGCGGTTACTGTATGTAATAAATTGTAACATTAACATTGAGAAGAGCAATAAAACATAACAATCTATTTGAATAAAGAATATTTTGAATTTTAATTTGAAAACAAATAGCTATAAAATGTGTTAATTTGTTTTATATACAGTTATAAGAGATTCGTGGGATTAAATTTTTCACCAGATTTTTTTATAATTAGATATAATCCATTTATTTAGTTAAAGAAAGATACGCGCGGCGTTGAATTCCGCCAATCAACATGTAATGTCTCGGAAGGTCTGCAAAATACACAAAATGCACAACACAGTAACAATCCTCCTCTGGTAACTGATAATACATTTTTTAACATAAGGAGCGTAAAAACGATAAACAAACATAAAATTGCAACCAAATCATGGGTTACTTTGTAAAAACGAATTAAATGTTGAATCTCTCCGCTTACTCTTCGTATAATCCAAGGAACCACATTCCTCCGATATTTTAGATAGCGCCGCGGGTTCTACCAAATGTTCGTTTGACTGTGAACATGCGTAGGATCCTGCCAATGATATTGAAGAAACTGTCGTGAGTTCTGAAAAAGCAATTACACTTGCATATTAGGCTTTTTTTTCAGCTTTACGCCGTATACCGTATATGAGGCAGCCTTGTGTTAAGACACTCCGTCCGTCCGTCCGTGAGATGTTATGACCCGGCCAGTTGAGGTGCATGGCATAAACGTGTGGGCGTGGCAGGATGAAGGTTCGATTCCCACTCGGGGATAGGTATATCATATTTTCATTTCTTCGCACTGGTGTCGAGACAAAGCGTGGCGTTGACTTCTGTCACTCAGCACGCAATATCTCCAGAATCCGGTGGATAATGGGGAACGAAGTGTCTTAACACTAGCTTTTCTCTGCCTACTCTGCTGTGTGCGGGATACAGCGTGAAATGATGAAATAAAAACGTTAGGTTTGATTTTATTACTTACTTGGCCTCGTCGGTGAAGTGATATTGCCTGTAATCTGTAATTAAAATTTTTAAGCAATAGATTAAATTGTTGTATGTAAAAAAATGTATTAAAACTACGATTATGAATAGTGTATTTTTAAAATATTTCATTCTTTTCAAAAAATGACACATCATGCATAAGAAAAAAATAAAGTAGATATAATATTACATTTTTCAATTTTTTTTTTTGCGTTTTATATAGGCAAAAGCGACCTGCCTAGTTGCGTTCCCCATGTTCCACCCAATTTTCGGGACATTGTGTGTTCAGTGGTGGAACTCCACGTCACGCTCTGTCTACCAGAGTGAGGAAATGAAAATAATTTCTCCTAGTGGGAATCGAACCCACCACCGTCCTGTTTAAATTCAAACACGTCATTTCGTTGCGACGACCTCGATTATTGAATACCTTGTTTTCATTGTATAAGGCAAGTGTGTGTCGCGCTGCAATACTTTCTTTACTCTCATCATTGATTTTCTGTAAAATAAAGATCATTGAAGAATCAGCGCAGCGAGTCCGTTTTATAGGTAAGCTTATACTAAATAATAACTTCATACTTCAGAGGGTGTTGGCACAATAAACAACCGAAAGGCTCTAGGCTACGGGTTCCCAGGTTCCCTCTGCCTATCCTTCTATGTGCGCTCTTCTTAGAGCTCTTCTACAACTCACAAGAAAGGTACATGACAAAATTGTCGCGTCCTGCACCGCGTGCTTAAGATTGTCGTTGCTCACTTCTTTTTATTAATTGTTGATTAAAGAAGAAAGTAGATTTAAGAAATTTAAATTAAAAATTAATAAATCAACTTGTATCCCGCACACTGCAGGGTAGGCAGAGGGAACCTAGTTAAGACACTTCGTTCCCCACTTTTACACAATTTAAATTAAAAGAATAAAAAAAACTTACATCAATATTAGCACGCCGGTATCGATTGTAAGCTCTTAGTACAATGTTTTTTAGAGCTCCGATTTGATTCTCCTCAATATTGATTTTTCTTATTAATTTTAAAAATAAACTTTGCTCTTTAACTAAAATATAATAAAAATTAGTAAGTAAATGCTTACCTTATGTCATAAAAAACTGTTGTCTAGTGACTGTATTGAGTTCTACCATATACTTTTATATTATTAGGGAGTTTTGGGGGATTTGCGTGCATTTTAAAATATGATGATGAACCACTTGTCGCCATATTAATCGTATAAAATTTTTTATTACATTGTTTCATACAATATTTTTGAATTGTGTAATATACATATATGGTAATTTAATATGATATTTTTTTTAAGTTGTAGAAGATTCAAAGTGATGAAATAGTCTATCCACATAACATAATATATTTAAATTAGCTTCACACTGTATCCCGCACACTGCAGGGTAGGCAGAGGGAACGTAGTGAAAG